>SRMA01026093.1:39628-91392 GCA_007224835.1 Danionella cerebrum | reverse complement strand
GAAATATTCAGGGTCTCCCCCAACACTCTGTTCGCGAGCAGCGTGTGATTCTCGGTGGGCTTAAGCTCTCAGGTCATTTGGTTCCTCGTCTCGACGGAGTAGATTCAAGGTTTGCTCAAACAGGGACCTATGCAAATGACGTTCAACTCTATTGGTTGCGTCGTCACGCTCGTCATTCTCGTCACGCCTGACTGATAAACGCTTGTTTAGACTTGACGTGTCTGGTTTTACTTGCCTAAGAAATGCTTTTGTCTTTTATTTGAAGCTCGTGGGTAACTGGACGCTTAACCACTTCAACAGATTCGTGCTATGTATTTGTGTTTTTTCTTTTCAGAGGTTCGCCACCTGAGGGCGCACACGAAAAAAAAACCGCAGAGAGAGAAAGAGAAAGAGAGAGAGAGAGAGAGAGAGAGAGAGAGAGAGAGGGCCAGGGTTGAGTAGCGTTTTTTTGTTCAATTTCTCTCTGATCTCTTGGTCACTTTTGATAAATTACTGCTTGTGGGAGATTTTAACATTCATGTAGATGAACCAGGTGATGCCCTTGGACTGTCATTTATAGACCTAGTAAATTCATTTGGGGTTCAACAAAACATTTCCAGACCACCTCATAGTCTTATTAGGGAAATATACACCACTTATTAATTAATTTTTTCCTCTTTTTTTTGTTTTTTCTTGTTGGTTTACTGTAAAGCTGCTTTGAGACACTGTCCGTTGTGAAAAGCGCTATATAAATAATCAAACTTGAACTTGTGTGCTATTGGGGCTGTGTTTAATTGAAAAAAAAAAGGGATAGAGACAAGAAAATTCGAGACTTGTCTTTTTTTCTCTCTAAAGATGTGTTGCAGCTATAACTACAGTGACAAAATTTAGCTTTGAGAGCAAAACTGACATTCCAAATGTGTCCGTGACTGCGGCCCTTTGGGCCTGTGCTAAGGCTGTTCTTTACAGTCGACGCATTTCACAAGAGCTAGCACTGTGGCTTTTCATCAAAGGTCACTAGTTCGAGGCTAGCGGGCGGCTCCTGCTGGTTACAGATGCTAATGAGCCAAGTACGGGTTTCTTTTTTCAGAAAGCAGCAGAAACGAAGGCTGTGACAGTGATTTCTCTCTCTCTCTCTCTCTCTCTCTCTCTCCCTAGTAGAAATGCTTTACAGAGTCAGTAAAAGCACAGGGTTCTCTCCACGCCGCGACTGCGATGACGTGTCTGTGTGAATTCGTGAAGGCCAATAAATTGCGTTGGTGTTCTGCCTTTGACATGCACTGTCTCTTAAACAGAGTCTGCTTTTACTTGTTCCCTTAGATTCTCCTGGTGAAATTCCCGCGGTGGCGTTGTCCGCTGTGACGAGTTGATTTCTTCTGCTCGTCGCAGTCAGCAGGACAATGCCAGAAACACACAGCCAACGCCAGCGAGAGATGTGCGTGTGTTTATGAGAGCCGACCGCACTCCGAAAGCCACACTCAAGACTCACTCAGAGAACAACATACCGGTAAAGTGCACGCGATGCCAGGCTGCCCAATAACGGAAAGAGAGCAGATTTGGTGTCCAGCACACGTTTTGTTCGATGCGTTTGTAAAATGTACAAATTGTTTATGGTAAAATGTTAAAAATGTAAAAAAATAAAGAAACCAAAACAATCTTAGCTCACTTTTGTACGTGTTTCATCTATGATTCGTACATTGGATATTGTGATTTTCTCGGGACCGTCGTAGAAGTGATCATTTGAAGTGTTTTGAACATTTCTTATATTTTTTTCAATTTAACAAGAAATCAGTCGCACTAAGAGGAAAACTAAAGTGTTGCCCATAAATGTTTACCCGTTTACTACCTCGTTCGTTCATTGTCTGTATTCGTTGTGAAAATTAATGAACGCGATCTGTGTCTTTGCAGAGAAGAGTATCCTTCAATCGTAATCCGCTCATACGAGGTGTCAAAGCGGTGGCCCTTTGCATCAATCGGTACCCAGGAAGCAGCTCTCGCGTTTCCCAAATCCATCTTCCCTTTTCAGAGTCAAAGGCTTATGGTGCCGGTGCACGTTTCCAGCGCCGTTTGGGAAGATTGCGGGGTACGCCCTAGAATTGAGCAAATTCAATGATCTCGACGCATGTTTTTGCTCCAGTGGAGTAAACCGGAGAAAACCCGCTCACGAGAATGAGCAAGTTCCTTTTGGAAGAGCCCCGGCTGGCCTCGAACCAGCAACCTTCTCACCAAAAGAGGAACAGCGATACCCGGCGTGCCACTCGCAACAAATCATCTGCAATGTATTCACGCGAGAAAAATGAGATGGAGAAAAAAACAAAAAAAACAACGGACAAGCCTCTGTCACCCAAAAGCCCGTCGCTGACACAGCTACACCGGCGTGATGCTGATGACGAGTCCCACCCCGACTCATCATGGTCAAAATGTAAGTGCCCTCGCATTGGTTACGTACTCAATGGCATTGAGCACCTAACAAATGTTCTAAGGCATGCGCGGTAATGAATATCGAAACACACATGCGCGATGACGTACTCAATAGTATTGAGGACGTAATCAATGTTCATACGCGCATGCGCGGTGATGGATTTTGAAACTCCCATACCCTGTGATTAGGTTTTAAAGTCTATGGTTAAAACCATAGATATTTTATAATTAGACAAGTGTTCTTTGAAAAGACATAACAATTATACTGACACGAAATACTGTTTTTACTCTGATGATCCCGATTCGTTTGATCACTCGTTTTGGAAGTGCATAAATACAGCAGTTTGTGAAATTCGATTTTAAGTAATTGTATTGTTGATATTCATATTATTATTTGCTATTGTTGTTGTTCTAATGCTGTTTATTTCTTTATTTTAAATACATTTTTATTTTATACATTTATTTTATTTAACAATATGAAGCCGTACAAAAAAAAAAAGTGCGCATCCTCTTCCCCTCACCGCAAATCCACACAGACTTCAGACACATCAGTGAGCTGCCACCCCGCTCACAGCCAATTGTGACGTCGTGCGCTCATTATAAATGGCCTATTATGCAGTGCATTTAAGTTGACGGTGACCCGAAATATTCAGGGTCTCCCCCAACACTCTGTTCGCGAGCAGCGTGTGATTCTCGGTGGGCTTAAGCTCTCAGGTCATTTGGTTCCTCGCCTCGACGGAGTAGATTCAAGGTTTGCTCAAACAGGGACCTATGCAAATGACGCTCAACTCTATTGGTTGCGTCGTCACGCTCGTCATTCTCGTCACGCCTGACTGATAAACGCTTGTTTAGACTTGACGTGTCTGGTTTTACTTGCCTAAGAAATGCTTTTGTCTTTTATTTGAAGCTCGTGGTTAACTGGACGCTTTACCACTTCAACAGATTCGTGCTATGTATTTGTGTTTTTTCTTTTCAGAGGTTCGCCACCTGAGGGCGCACACGCTCCAAAAACCGCAGAGAGAGAAAGAGAAAGAGAGAGAGAGAGAGAGAGAGAGAGAGAGAGAGAGGGCCAGGTTTGAGTAACGTTTTTTTGTTCAATTTCTCTGATCTCTTGGTCACTTTTGATAAATTACTGCTTGTGGGAGATTTTAATATTCATGTAGATGAACCAGGTGATGCCCTCGGACTGTCATTTATAGACCTAGTAAATTCATTTGGGGTTCAACAAAACATTTCCAGACCACCTCATAGTCTTATTAGGGAAATATACACCACTTAATAATTAATTTTTTCCTCTTTTTCGAGTTTCAACTTGTTGGTTTACTGTAAAGCTGCTTTGAGACACCGTCCGCTGTGAAAAGCGCTATATAAATAATCAAACTTGAACTTGTGTGCTATTGTGGCTGTGTTTAATTGAAAAAAAAAGGGATAGAGACAAGAAAATTCGAGACTTGTCTTTTTTTTTTTCTAAAGATGGGTTGCAGCTATAACTACAGTGACAAAATTTAGCTTTGAGAGCAAAACTGACATTCCAAATGTGTTCGTGACTGCGGCCCTTTGGGCCTGTGCTAAGGCTGTTCTTTACAGTCGACGCATTTCACAAGAGCTAGCACTGTGGCTTTTCATCAAAAGGTCACTAGTTCGGGGCTAGCGGGCGGCTCCTGCTGGTTACAGATGCTAATGAGCCAAGTACGGGTTTCTTTTTCAGAAAGCAGCAGAAACGAAAGCTGTGACAGTGATTTCTCTCTCTCTCTCTCTCTCTCTCTCTCTCCCTAGTAGAAATGCTTTACAGAGTCAGTAAAAGCACAGGGTTCTCTCCACGCCGCGACTGCGATGACGTGTCTGTGTGAATTCGTGAAGGCCAATAAATTGCGTTGGTGTTCTGCCTTTGACATGCGCTGTCTTTTAAACAGAGTCTGCTTTTACTTGTTCCCTTAGATTCTCCTGGTGAAATTCCCGCGGTGGCGTTGTCCGTTTTGACGAGTTGATTTCTTCTGCTCGTCGCAGTCAGCAGGACAATGCCAGAAACACACAGCCAACGTCAGCGAGAGATGTGCGTGTGTTTATGAGAGCCGACCGCACTCCGAAAGCCACACTCAAGACTCACTCAGAGAACAACATACGGGTAAAGTGCACGCGATGCCAGGCTGCCCAATAACGGAAAGAGAGCAGATTTGGTGTCCAGCACACGTTTTGTTCGATGCGTTTGTAAAATGTACAAATTGTTTATGGTAAAATGTTAAAAATGTAAAAAAATAAAGAAACCAAAAAATCTTAGCTCACTTTTTGTACGTGTTTCATCTATGATTCGTACATTGGATATTGTGATTTTCTCGGGACCGTCGTAGAAGTGATCATTTTGAAGTGTTTTGAACATTTCTTATATTTTTTTCAATTTAACAAGAAATCAGTCGCACTAAGAGGAAAACTAAAGTGTTGCCCATAAATGTTTACCCGTTTACTACCTCGTTCGTTCATTGTCTGTATTCGTTGTGAAAATTAATGAACGCGATCTGTGTCTTTGCAGAGAAGAGTATCCTTCAATCATAATCCGCTCATACGAGGTGTCAAAGCGGTGGCCCTTTGCATCAATCGGTACCCAGGAAGCAGCTCTCGCGTTTCCCAAATCCATCTTCCCTTTTCAGAGTCAAAGGCTTATGGTGCCGGTGCACGTTTCCAGCGCCGTTTGGGAAGATTGCGGGGTACGCCCTAGAATTGAGCAAATTCAATGATCTCGACGCATGTTTTTGCTCCAGTGGAGTAAACCGGAGAAAACCCGCTCACGAGAATGAGCAAGTTCCTTTTGGAAGAGCCCCGGCTGGCCTCGAACCAGCAACCTTCTCACTAAAAGAGGAACAGCGATACCCGGCGTGCCACTCGCAACAAATCATCTGCAATGTATTCACGCGAGAAAAATGAGATGGAGAAAAAAAACAAAAAAAAACAACGGACAAGCCTCTGTCACCCAAAAGCCCGTCGCTGACACAGCTACACCGGCGTGATGCTGATGACGAGTCCCACCCCGACTCATCATGGTCAAAATGTAAAGTGCCCTCGCATTGGTTACGTACTCAATGGCATTGAGCACCTAACAAATGTTCTAAGGCATGCGCGGTAATGAATATCGAAACACACATGCGCGATGACGTACTCAATAGTATTGAGGACGTAATCAATGTTCATACGCGCATGCGCGGTGATGGATTTTGAAACTCCCATACCCTGTGATTAGGTTTTAAAGTCTATGGTTAAAACCATAGATTTTTATAATTAGACAAGTGTTCTTTGAAAAGACATAACAATTATACTGACACGAAATACTGTTTTTACTCTGATGATCCCGATTCGTTTGATCACTCGTTTTGGAAGTGCATAAATACAGCAGTTTGTGAAATTCGATTTTAAGTAACTGTATTGTTGATATTCATATTATTATTTGCTATTGTTGTTGTTCTAATGCTGTTTATTTCTTTATTTTAAATACATTTTTATTTTATACATTTATTTTATTTAACAATATGAAGCTGTGCGAAAGAAAAAAAAAAAGTGCGCATCCTCTTCCCCGCACCGCAAATCCACACAGACTTCAGACACATCAGTGAGCTGCCGCCCCGCTCACAGCCAATGGTGACGTGGCGCGCTCGTCATTCAATAGTGACGTCGTGCGCTTATTATAAATGACCGGAAATATTCAGGGTCTCCCCCAACACTCTGTTCGCGAGCAGCGTGTGATTCTCGGTGGGCTTAAGCTCTCAGGTCATTTGGTTCCTCGTCTCGACGGAGTAGATTCAAAGTTTGCTCAAACAGGGACCTATGCAAATGACGTTCAACTCTATTGGTTGCGTCGTCACGCTCGTCATTATAGTCACGCCTGACTGATAAACGTTTGTTTAGACTTGATGTGTCTGGTTTTACTTGCCTAAGAAATGCTTTTGTCTTTTATTTGAAGCTCGTGGTTAACTGGACGCTTAACCACTTCAACAGATTTGTGCTGTGTATTTGTGTTTTTTCTTTTCAGAGGTTCGCCACCTGAGGGCGCACACGCTCCAAAAACCGCAGAGAGAGAAAGAGAGAGAGAGAGAGAGAAAGAGAGGGCCAGGTTTGAGTAACGTTTTTTTGTTCAATTTCTCTCTGATCTCTTGGTCACTTTTGATAAATTACTGCTTGTGGGAGATTTTAATATTCATGTAGATGAACCAGGTGATGCCCTTTGACTGTCATTTATAGACCTAGTAAATTCATTTGGGGTTCAACAAAACATTTCCAGACCACCTCATAGTCTTATTAGGGAAATATACACCACTTATTAATTAATTATTTCCTCTTTTTCGAGTTTCAACTTGTTGGTTTACTGTAAAGCTGCTTTGAGACACTGTCCGTTGTGAAAAGCGCCATATAAATAATCAAACTTGAACTTGTGTGCTATTGCGGCTGTGTTTAATTGAAAAAAAAGGGATAGAGACAAGAAAATTCGAGACTTGTCTTTTTTTCTCTCTAAAGATGGGTTGCAGCCATAACTACAGTGACAAAATTTAGCTTTGAGAGCAAAACTGACATTCCAAATGTGTCCGTGACTGCGGCCCTTTGGGCCTGTGCTAAGGCTGTTTTTTACAGTCGACGCATTTCACAAGAGCTAGCACTGTGGCTTTTCATCAAAAGGTCACTAGTTCGAGGCTAGCGGGCGGCTCCTGCTGGTTACAGATGCTACTGAGCCAAGTACGGGTTTCTTTTTCAGAAAGCAGCAGAAACGAAGGCTGTGACAGTGATTTCTCTCTCTCTCTCTCTCTCTCCCTAGTAGAAATGCTTTACAGAGTCAGTAAAAGCACAGGGTTCTCTCCCCGCCGCGACTGCGATGACGTGTCTGTGTGAATTCGTGAAGGCCAATAAATTGCGTTAGTGTTCTGCCTTTGACATGCACTGTCTTTTAAACAGAGTCTGCTTTTACTTGTTCCCTTAGATTCTCCTGGTGAAATTCCCGCGGTGGCGTTGTCCGCTTTGACCAGTTGATTTCTTCTGCTCGTCGCAGTCAGCAGGACAATGCCAGAAACACACAGCCAACGTCAGCGAGATGTGCGTGTGTTTATGAGAGCCGACCGCACTCCGAAAGCCACACTCAAGACTCACTCAGAGAACAACATACGGGTAAAGGGCATGCGATGCCAGGCTGCCCAATAACGGAAAGAGAGCAGATTTGGTGTCCAGCACACGTTTTGTTTTTTTTTTTTGTAAAATGTACAAATTGTTTATGGTAAAATGTTAAAAATGTAAAAAAATAAAGAAACCAAAACAATCTTAGCTCACTTTTTGTACGTGTTTCATCTATGATTCGTACATTGGATATTGTGATTTTCTCGGGACCGTCGTAGAAGTGATCATTTTGAAGTGTTTTGAACATTTCTTATATTTTTTTCAATTTAACAAGAAATCAGTAGCACTAAGAGAAAAACTAAAGTGTTGCCCATAAATGTTTACCCGTTTACTACCTCGTTCGTTCATTGTCTGCATTCGTTGTGAAAATTAATGAACGCGATCTGTGTCTTTGCAGAGAAGAGTATCCTTCAATCGTAATCCGCTCATACGAGGTGTCAAAGCGGTGGCCCTTTGCATCAATCGGTACCCAGGAAGCAGCTCTCGCGTTTCCCAAATCCATCTTCCCTTTTCAGAGTCAAAGGCTTATGGTGCCGGTGCACGTTTCCAGCGCCGTTTAGGAAGATTGCGGGGTACGCCCTAGAATTGAGCAAATTCAATGATCTCGGCGCATGTTTTTGCTCCAGTGGAGTAAACCGGAGAAAACCCGCTCACGAGAATGAGCAAGTTCCTTTTGGAAGAGCCCCGGCTGGCCTCGAACCAGCAACCTTCTCACTAAAGAGGAACAGCGATACCCGGCGTGCCACTCGCAACAAATCATCTGCAATGTATTCACGCGAGAAAAATGAGATGGAGAAAAAAAACAAAAAAAAACAACGGACAAGCCTCTGTCACCCAAAAGCCCGTCGCTGACACAGCTACACCGGCGTGATGCTGATGACGAGTCCCACCCCGACTCATCATGGTCAAAATGTAAAGTGCCCTCGCATTGGTTACGTACTCAATGGCATTGAGCACCTAACAAATGTTCTAAGGCATGCGCGGTAATGAATATCGAAACACATGCGCGATGACGTACTCAATAGTATTGAGGACGTAATCAATGTTCATACGCGCATGCGCGGTGATGGATTTTGAAACTCCCATACCCTGTGATTAGGTTTTAAAGTCTATGGTTAAAACCATAGATATTTTATAATTAGACAAGTGTTCTTTGAAAAGACATAACAATTATACTGACACGAAATACTGTTTTTACTCTGATGATCCCGATTCGTTTGATCACTCGTTTTGGAAGTGCATAAATACAGCAGTTTGTGAAATTAGATTTTAAGTAATTGTATTGTTGATATTCATATTATTATTTGCTATTGTTGTTGTTCTAATGCTGTTTATTTCTTTATTTTAAATACATTTTTATTTTATACATTTATTTTATTTAACAATATGAAGCCGTGCGAAAGAAAAAAAAAAAGTGCGCATCCTCTTCCCCGCACCGCAAATCCACACAGACTTCAGACACATCAGTGAGCTGCCGCCCCGCTCACAGCCAATTGTGACGTCGTGCGCTCATTATAAATGGCCTATTATGCAGTGCATTTAAGTTGACGGTGACCGGAAATATTCAGGGTCTCCCCAACACTCTGTTCGCGAGCAGCGTGTGATTCTCGGTGGGCTTAAGCTCTCAGGTCATTTGGTTCCTCGTCTCGACGGAGTAGATTCAAGGTTTGCTCAAACGGGGACCTATGCAAATGACGTTCAACTCTATTGGTTGCGTCGTCACGCTCGTCATTCTCGTCACGCCTGACTGATAAACGTTTGTTTAGACTTGATGTGTCTGGTTTACTTGCCTAAGAAATGCTTTTGTCTTTTATTTGAAGCTCGTGGTTAACTGGACGCTTAACCACTTCAACAGATTCGTGCTATGTATTTGTGTTTTTTCTTTCAGAGGTTCGCCACCTGAGGGCGCACACGCTCCAAAAACCGCAGAGAGAGAAAGAGAAAGAGAGAGAGAGAGAGGGCCAGGTTTGAGTAACGTTTTTTTGTTCAATTTCTCTCTGATCTCTTGGTCACTTTTGATAAATTACTGCTTGTGGGAGATTTTAATATTCATGTAGATGAACCAGGTGATGCCCTTGGACTGTCATTTATAGCCCTAGTAAATTCATTTGGGGTTCAACAAAACATTTCCAGACCACCTCATAGTCTTATTAGGGAAATATACACCACTTATTAATTAATTTTTTCCTCTTTTTCGAGTTTCAACTTGTTGGTTTACTGTAAAGCTGCTTTGAGACACTGTCCGTTGTGAAAAGCGCTATATAAATAATCAAACTTGAACTTGTGTGCTACTGCTGCTGTGTTTAATTGAAAAAAAAAAGGGATAGAGACAAGAAAATTCGAGACTTGTCTCTTTTCTCTCTAAAGATGGGTTGCAGCTATAACTACAGTGACAAAATTTAGCTTTGAGAGCAAAACTGACATTCAAAATGTGTCCGTGACTGCGGCCCTTTGGGCCTGTGCTAAGGCTGTTCTTTACAGTCGACGCATTTCACAAGAGCTAGCACTGTGGCTTTTCATCAAAAGGTCACTAGTTCGAGGCTAGCGGGCGGCTCCTGCTGGTTACAGATGCTAATGAGCCAAGTACGGGTTTCTTTTTCAGAAAGCAGCAGAAACGAAGGCTGTGACAGTGATTTCTCTCTCTCTCTCTCTCTCTCTCTCTCTCTCTCTCTCTAGTAGAAATGCTTTACAGAGTCAGTAAAAGCACAGGGTTCTCTCCACGCCGCGACTGCGATGGCGTGTCTGTGTGAATTCGTGAAGGCCAATAAATTGCGTTGGTGTTCTGCCTTTGACATGCACTGTCTTTTAAGCAGAGTCTGCTTTTACTTGTTCCCTTAGATTCTCCTGGTGAAATTCCCGCGGTGGCGTTGTCCGTTTTGGCGAGTTGATTTCTTCTGCTCGTCGCAGTCAGCAGGACAATGCCAGAAACACACAACCAACGTCAGCGAGAGATGTGCGTGTGTTTATGAGAGCCGACCGCACTCCGAAAGCCACACTCAAGACTCACTCGGAGAACAACATACGGGTAAAGTGCACGCGATGCCAGGCTGCCCAATAACGGAAAGAGAGCAGATTTGGTGTCAAGCACACGTTTTGTTCGATGCGTTTGTAAAATGTACAAATTGTTGATGGTAAAATGTTAAAAATGTAAAAAAATAAAGAAACCAAAACAATCTTAGCTCACTTTGTGTACGTGTTTCATCTATGATTCGTACATTGGATATTGTGATTTTCTCGGGACCGTCGTAGGAGTGATCATTTTGAAGTGTTTTGAACATTTCTTATATTTTTTTCAATTTAACAAGAAATCAGTCGCACTAAGAGGAAAACTAAAGTGTTGCCCATAAATGTTTACCGTTTACTACCTGGTTCGTTCATTGTCTGTATTCGTTGTGAAAATTAATGAACGCGATCTGTGTCTTTGCAGAGAAGAGTATCCTTCAATGGTAATCCGCTCATACGAGGTGTCAAAGCGGTGGCCCTTTGCATCAATCGGTACCCAGGAAGCAGCTCTCGCGTTTCCCAAATCCATCTTCCCTTTTCAGAGTCAAAGGCTTATGATGCCGGTGCACGTTTCCAGCGCCGTTTGGGAAGATTGCGGGGTACGCCCTAGAATTGAGCAAATTCAATGATCTCGACGCATGTTTTGCTCCAGTGGAGTAAACCGGAGAAAACCCGCTCACGAGAATGAGCAAGTTCCTTTTGGAAGAGCCCCGGCTGGCCTCGAACCAGCAACCTTCTCACTAAAAAAGGAACAGCGATACCCGGCGTGCCACTCGCAACAAATCATCTGCAATGTATTCACGCGAGAAAAATGAGATGGAGAAAAAAAACAAAAAAAAACAGCGGACAAGCCTCTGTCACCCAAAAGCCCGTCGCTGACACAGCTACACCGGCGTGATGCTGATGACGAGTCCCACCCCGACTCATCATGGTCAAAATGTAAAGTGCCCTCGCATTGGTTACGTACTCAATGGCATTGGGCACCTAACAAATGTTCTAAGGCATGCGCGGTAATGAATATCGAAACACACATGCGCGATGACATGCGCTGTCTTTTAAACAGAGTCTGCTTTTACTTGTTCCCTTCGATTCTCCTGGTGCAATTCCCGCGGTGGCGTTGTCCGTTTTGACGAGTTGATTTCTTCTGCTCGTCGCGGTCAGCAGGACAATGCCAGAAACACACAGCCAACGTCAGCGAGAGATGTGCGTGTGTTTATGAGAGCGGACCGCGCTCCGAAAGCCACACTCAAGACTCACTCAGAGAACAACATACGGGTAAAGTGCACGCGATGCCAGGCTGCCCAATAACGGAAAGAGAGCAGATTTGGTGTCCAGCACACGTTTTGTTCGATGCGTTTGTAAAATGTACAAATTGTTTATGGTAAAATGTTAAAAATGTAAAAAAATAAAGAAGCCAAAACAATCTTAGCTCACTTTTTGTACGTGTTTCATCTATGATTCGTACATTGGATATTGTGATTTTCTCGGGACCGTCGTAGAAGTGATCATTTTGAAGTGTTTTGAACATTTCTTATATTTTTTTCAATTTAACAAGAAATCAGTCGCACTAAGAGGAAAACTAAAGTGTTGCCCATAAATGTTTACCCGTTTACTACCTCGTTCGTTCATTGTCTGTATTCGTTGTGAAAATTAATGAACGCGATCTGTGTCTTTGCAGAGAAGAGTATCCTTCAATCGTACTCCGCTCATACGAGGTGTCACAGCGGTGGCCCTTTGCATCAATCGGTACCCAGGAAGCAGCTCTCGCGTTCCCCAAATCCATCTTCCCTTTTCAGAGTCAAAGGCTTATGGTGCCGGTGCACGTTTCCAGCGCCGTTTGGGAAGATTGCGGGGTACGCCCTAGAATTGAGCAAATTCAATGATCTCGACGCATGTTTTTGCTCCAGTGGAGTAAACCGGAGAAAACCCGCTCACGAGAATGAGCAAGTTCCTTTTGGAAGAGCCCCGGCTGGCCTCGAACCAGCAACCTTCTCACTAAAAGAGGAACAGCGATACCCGGCATGCCACTCGCAACAAATCATCTGCAATATATTCACGCGAGAAAAATGAGATGGAGAAAAAAAACAAAAAAAAACAACGGACAAGCCTCTGTCACCCAAAAGCCCGTCGCTGACACAGCTACACCGACGTGATGCTGATGACGAGTCCCACCCCGACTCATCATGGTCAAAATGTAAAGTGCCCTCGCATTGGTTGCGTACTCAATGGCATTGAGCACCTAACAAATGTTCTAAGGCATGCGCGGTAATGAATATCGAAACACACATGCGCGATGACATGCGCTGTCTTTTAAACAGAGTCTGCTTTTACTTGTTTCCTTAGATTCTCCTGGTGAAATTCCCGCGGTGGCGTTGTCCGTTTTGACGAGTTGATTTCTTCGGCTCGTCGCAGTCAGCAGGACGATGCCAGAAACACACAGCCAACGTCAGCGAGAGATGTGCGTGTGTTTATGAGAGCCGACCGCACTCCGAAAGCCACACTCAAGACTCACTCAGAGAACAACATACGGGTAAAGTGCACGCGATGCCAGGCTGCCCAATAACGGAAGGAGCGCAGATTTGGTGTCCAGCACACGTTTTGTTCGATGCGTTTGTAAAATGTACAAATTGTTTATGGTAAAATGTTAAAATGTAAAAAAAAATAAATAAATAAATAAAGAAAATAAAGAAAACAACAACCTTAGCTCACTTTTTGTACGTGTTTCATCTATGATTCGTGCATTGGATATTGTGATTTTCTCGGGACCGTCGTAGAAGTGATCATTTTGAAGTGTTTTGAACATTTCTTATATTTTTTTCAATTTAACAAGAAATCAGTGGCACTAAGAGGAAAACTAAAGTGTTGCCCATAAATGTTTACCCGTTTACTACCTCGTTCGTTCATTGTCTGCATTCGTTGTGAAAATTAATGAACGCGATCTGTGTCTTTGCAGAGAAGAGTATCCTTCAATCGTAATCCGCTCATACGAGGTGTCAAAGCGGTGGCCCTTTGCATCAATGGGTACCCAGGAAGCAGCTCTCGCGTTTCCCAAATCCATCTTCCCTTTTCAGAGTCAAAGGCTTATGGTGCCGGTGCACGTTCCAGCGCCGTTTGGGAAGATTGCGGGGTACGCCCTAGAATTGAGCAAATTCAATGATCTCGGCGCATGTTGTTGCTCCAGTGGAGTAAACCGGAGAAAACCCGCTCACGAGAATGAGCAAGTTCCTTTTGGAAGAGCCCCGGCTGGCCTCGAACCAGCAACCTTCTCACTAAAAGAGGAACAGCGATACCCGGCGTGCCACTCCCAACAAATCATCTGCAATGTATTCACGCGAGAAAAATGAGATGGAGAAAAAAAACAAAAAAAAACAACGGACAAGCCTCTGTCACCCAAAAAGCCCGTCGCTGACACAGCTACACCGGCGTGATGCTGATGACGAGTCCCACCCCGACTCATCATGGTCAAAATGTAAAGTGCCCTCGCATTGGTTACGTACTCAATGGCAATGAGCACCTAACAAATGTTCTAAGGCATGCGCGGTAATGAATATCGAAACACACATGCGCGATGACATGCGCTGTCTTTTAAACAGAGTCTGCTTTACTTGTTCCCTTAGATTCTCCTGGTGAAATTCCCGCGGTGGCGTTGTCCGTTTTGACGAGTTGATTTCTTCTGCTCGTCGCAGTCAGCAGGACAATGCCAGAAACACACAGCCAACGTCAGCGAGAGATGTGCGTGTTTATGAGAGCCGACCGCACTCCGAAAGCCACACTCAAGACTCACTCAGAGAACAACATACGGGTAAAGTGCACGCGATGCCAGGCTGCCCAATAACGGAAGAGAGCAGATTTGGTGTCCAGCACACGTTTTGTTCGATGCGTTTGTAAAATGTACAAATTGTTTATGATAAAATATTAAAAATGTAAAAAAATAAAGAAACCAAAACAATCTTAGCTCACTTTTTGTACGCGTTTCATCTATGATTCTTACATTGGATATTGTGATTTTCTCGGGACCGTCGTAGAAGTGATCATTTTGAAGTGTTTTGAACATTTCTTATATTTTTTTCAATTTAACAAGAAATCAATCGCACTAAGAGGAAAACTAAAGTGTTGCCCATAAATGTTTACCCGTTTACTACCTCGTTCGTTCATTGTCTGTATTCGTTTTGAAAATTAATGAACGCGATCTGTGTCTTTGCAGAGAAGAGTATCCTTCAATAGTAATCCGCTCATACGAGGTGTCAAAGCGGTGGCCCTTTGCATCAATCGGTACCCAGGAAGCAGCTCTGGCGTTTCCCAAATCCATCTTCCCTTTTCAGAGTCAAAGGCTTATGGTGCCGGTGCACGTTTCCAGCGCCGTTTGGGAAGATTACGGGGTACGCCCTAGAATTGAGCAAATTCAATGATCTCGACGCATGTTTTTGCTCCAGTGGAGTAAACCGGAGAAAACCCGCTCACGAGAATGAGCAAGTTCCTTTTGGAAGAGCCCCGGCTGGCCTCGAACCAACAACCTTCTCACTAAAAGAGGAACAGCGATACCCGGCGTGCCACTCGCAACAAATCATCTGCAATGTATTCACGCGAGAAAAATGAGATGGAGAAAAAAACAAAAAAACAACGGACAAGCCTCTGTCACCCAAAAGCCCGTCGCTGACACAGCTACACCGGCGTGATGCTGATGACAAGTCCCACCCCGACTCATCATGGTCAAAATGTAAAGTGCCCTCGCATTGGTTACGTACTTAATGGCATTGAGCACCTAACAAATGTTCTAAGGCATGCGCGGTAATGAATATCGAAACACACATGGGCGATGACATGCGCTGTCTTTTAAACAGAGTCTGCTTTTACTTGTTCCCTTAGATTCTCCTGGTGAGATTCCCGCGGTGGCGTTGTCCGTTTTGACGAGTTGATTTCTTCTGCTCGTCGCAGTCAGCAGGACAATGGCAGAAACACACAGCCAGCGTCAGCGAGAGATGTGCGTGTGTTTATGAGAGCCGACCGCACTCCGAAAGCCACACTCAAGACTCACTCAGAGAACAACATACGGGTAAAGTGCCCGCGATGCCAGGCTGCCCAATAACGGAAAGAGAGCAGATTTGGTGTCCAGCACACGTTTTGTTCGATGCGTTTGTAAAATGTACAAATTGTTTATGGTAAAATGTTAAAAATGTAAAAAAATAAAGAAACCAAACAATCTTAGCTCACTTTTTGTACGTGTTTCATCTATGATTCGTACATTGGATATTGTGATTTTCTCGGGACCGTCGTAGAAGTGATCATTTTGAAGTGTTTTGAACATTTCTTATATTTTTTTCAATTTAACAAGAAATCAGTCGCACTAAGAGAAAAACTAAAGTGTTGCCCATAAATGTTTACCCGTTTACTACCTCGTTCGTTCATTGTCTGCATTCGTTGTGAAAATTAATGAACGCGATCTGTGTCTTTGCAGAGAAGAGTATCCTTCAATCGTAATCCGCTCATACGAGGTGTCAAAGCGGTGGCCCTTTGCATCAATGGGTACCCAGGAAGCAGCTCTCGCGTTTCCCAAATCCATCTTCCCTTTTTCAGAGTCAAAGGCTTATGGTGCCGGTGCGCGTTTCCAGCGCCGTTTGGGAAGATTGCGGGGTACGCCCTAGAATTGAGCAAATTCAATGATCACGACGCCTGTTTTTGCTCCAGTGGAGTAAACCGGAGAAAACCCGCTCACGAGAATGAGCAAGTTCCTTTTGGAAGAGCCCCGGCTGGCCTCGAACCAGCAACCTTCTCACTAAAAAAGGAACAGCGATACCCGGCGTGCCACTCCCAACAAATCATCTGCAATGTATTCACGCGAGAAAAATGAGATGGAGCAAAAAAACAAAAAAAAACAACGGACAAGCCTCTGTCACCCAAAAGCCCGTCGCTGACACAGCTACACGGCGTGATGCTGATGACGAGTCCCACCCCGACTCATCATGGTCAAAATGTAAAGTGCCCTCGCATTGGTTACGTACTCAATGGCATTGAGCGCCTAACAAATGTTCTAAGGCATGCGCGGTAATGAATATCGAAACACATGCGCGATGACATGCGCTGTCTTTTAAACAGAGTCTGCTTTTACTTGTTCCCTTAGATTCTCCTGGTGAAATTCCCGCAGTGGCGTTGTCCGTTTTGACGAGTTGATTTCTTCTGCTCGTCGCAGTCAGCAGGACAATGCCAGAAACACACAGCCAACGTCAGCGAGAGATGTGCGTGTGTTTATGAGAGCCGACCGCACTCCGACAGCCACACTCAAGACTCACTCAGAGAACAACATACGGGTAAAGTGCACGCGATGCCAGGCTGCCCAATAACGGAAAGAGAGCAGATTTGGTGTCAGCACACGTTTTGTTCGATGCGTTTGTAAAATGTACAAATTGTTTATGGTAAAATGTTAAAAATGTAAAAAAATAAAGAAACCAAAACAATCTTAGCTCACTTTTTGTACGTGTTTCATCTATGATTCGTACATTGGATATTGTGATTTTCTCGGGACCGTCGTAGAAGTGATCATTTTGAAGTGTTTTGAACATTTCTTATATATTTTTCAATTTAACAAGAAATCAGTCGCACTAAGAGGAAAACTAAAGTGTTGCCTATAAATGTTTACCTGTTTACTACCCTGTTCGTTCATTGTCTGTATTCGTTGTGAAAATTAATGAACGCGATCTGTGTCTTTGCAGAGAAGAGTATCCCTTAATCGTAATCCGCTCATACGAGGTGTCAAAGCGGTGGCCCTTTGCATCAATCGGTACCCAGGAAGCAGCTCTCACGTTTCCCAAATCCATCTTCCCTTTTCAGAGTCAAAGGCTTATGGTGCCGGTGCACGTTTCCAGCGCCGTTCGGGAAGATTGCGGGGTACGCCCTAGAATTGAGCAAATTCAATGATCTCGACGCGTGTTTTTGCTCCAGTGGAGTAAACCGGAGAAAACCCGCTCACGAGAATGGGCAAGTTCCTTTTGGAAGAGCCCCGGCTGGCCTCGAACCAGCAACCTTCTCACTAAAAGAGGAACAGCGATACCGGCGTGCCACTCGCAACAAATCATCTGCAATGTATTCACGCGAGAAAAATGAGATGGAGAAAAAAAAAAAAAAAAAACAACGGACAAGCCTCTGTCACCCAAAAGCCCGTCGCTGACACAGCTACACCGGCGTGATGCTGATGACGAGTCCCACCCCGACTCATCCGTGTCACAATGTAAAGTGCCCCCGCGTCAAGCACATTTCTCGAGTGTTCTTTGAAAAGACATAACAATTATACTAACACGAAGTATTGATTTTGCTCTGGTGAACCCGGCTCGTTTGATCACTCGTTTTGGAATTGCAGAAATACAGCAGTTTGTGAAATTCGATTTTAAGTTATTGTATGGTATGATATTCATATTATTATTATTATTTAGGAGCTGGAAGGGCGTTTAAAAAACAATGAGTGAGTGAATTATTATTATAGTTGTGGTGGTTGTTGTTGTTGTTCTAATGCTGTTCATCTCTTTATTTTAAATACGCTTTTATTTTATTTAACGCTGTCAAATATGAAGCCGTGCGGAAGGAAGGAGAAAAAAAAAGAGAAGGAAAGAAAAAAAAAAAGGCAGGGTCCCTTCCTCCTCCCTCACCGCAATCCACCTAGACTTCAAACACATCGGTGAGCAGTTTCCCGCTCCCAAGCAGCTGAGACGTCGTGAGTCTTATATATGTGGTCCAATACGCAGAGCGTTTCGGTTGACGGTGACCAGAATTTTCCACGGTCTTCCCCAACACTCTGTTCGCGAGCAGCGTGCAGTTCTCGGTCGACGGCAGCTCTCGGGTCATTTGTTAACTTGTCTCGACGGAGTGGATTCAGGGTTTGTCTCAAACAGCGACCTATGCAAATGAGTTCAATCCTATAGGTCGCGTCGTCACGCTCGTCACGCCAGACTGTTGAACGTTTGTTTAGATTTGACGTGTCCGTGTTTGACTCGCCTAACCTCTTAAGCCCTGAGGCCTATTTTCCGAAAATCCTATACTTTTACTTTTAAGGCATTTCTCAGCTTTTACAAGGCCTAAACTGCAAATCTTGGTATCAAAATGAAGATAGGTTCTTGGGGAGTGGTTTGGATGAGTTAATTTGACAGTCAAGAACACTGGGTAAGAGTAATTGATGTTGGAATGGCCAAAAAATGAACTCCGCCTAAAAAAAAACCACGTTTCCTCCAATATCTCCTTATTTTACTTGTAACGAAGCAAATAAACACAATCAATTGTAACCACTACATGTCAAGGACATCTGTAGCAAGTTTGGTGTTCATACTACAAGAAACTAATATTCTGTAAAGGTTTTGATTGAACAAAGTTCAGGCGTAATCCATGTTGGCACAATAATTGAAATATGGAAAAAATCTTGTCCCAAGCTTCAGCTACGTTCATAGTCTTCTTTTCTTGCTTACGGGACATGATTTCAGCAGAAAAAACTCATGAAGAAACGCTGTAAAAGGGTGGTGGAAGCTCATTTACCCCATCTTGCTGCGCTTTTGGAAGCGTTTCACTCACAAACGCTTTGACGTCGAGCTTCTGCGTGTCCGTACTCCCCCCCCCCCCCCCCACGACCATCTGTCCAATCCGGGAGCTCTATATATCGCTCTGATTCTGATGAAGCCAATGAGATCAACCATTTTGAGACTGACGGGATCGCTAACGAATCACACGACGCGCAGCGTGGAGAGACCACCTCTTACGCACGGGGAGTCATTCCATATTTGGTGGCGTCATGACGCCACGGAGCAACAGAAAAAAAATCAAAAATGGCGTTTGCGCGAAGCTATCGACCGGAAATAACAACAAACGGACTTTTATCGCTATGGAAATAACTTTTTGTTGAAAAAACGGCAACGGTAAGACAAGATTTACCGTATTTTTCGGCTCATAAGACGCACCGGCACATAAGACGCACCCAATTTTTAAAGAGGAAAATCAAGAAAAAAAAAGATTCTGAACCAAATACTGTTGTAAAATATTTTATATCAACTGTGTAAAAGTTAACAGCCAAACATGTAACATGAACAGACAGTAAACAGTAAAGTAACAAAAAAAAGGCTGTAATGTTTTTCTTTGCCCCCACTCATCACTCTAAAGTCCACCATTCGTTATCACCATCACTGTTCCAGTGCAACATTGTCACTACATTACTAATAATAGCTAGTAACATGGTCACTACATTACTAATAATAGCCAGTAACATTGTCACTACATTACTAATAATAGCCAGTAACATTGTCACTACATTACTAATAATATCTAGTAAAATTGCCCCCACATTAGTAATAATACAGTGGTTCTCAAACTTTTTTAGTCGAGCCCCCCTGTAATCAAACACTCCCTAATTGCAGAACATTTTACTTACGTTTGTTATCTCGTATGTACATGTGTGAGATGTACCGTTGAGAGATGATTTGAGTTTGAGTTTATTAAAGAAGAGTTTCAGTCATTGAGATCGTTTTGATACATATTCGTTTTGACGCCCGCGAGAGAGAGAGAGAGAGAGAGAGAGAGAGAGAGAGAGAGAGAGAGAGAGAGAGAGCTGGAAACAAGCATATGCTTTTTGTTCTAATATAAATCCTTTTTGATTTTTGTCAGCTTATGAAAACCCAAATAACTTCAAAGGATCAAACTGTCCAAGATTGTGAAACTGTCCAAGTGAATGTTTAGCGGAAATAAAACCCTCACAGACTGAAGACGATGCTTATCGATCATCATCTTATTGTCAGGCTCAAAAACAGCAGACAAACTATGAGCTGTGCCCATTTCACATCTTGAAATGTATTTTAACGTGAGAAAACGGGTTTGTAGCGTGAGAGATCACTCAAATGCGAGAGTCAGCTGATCTCTGTAGTTTCGTGACGTAAGTATGGATGCGGATGCCAAAGGCATTGTGGGAAATGTAGTTTTCCCCCCCGTTTTCGTTACGTCCGCGCAATGGCAGAGATGGGCGATGACGTCAGCGCGCAGCGCTTGGTAAACAAATATGGCCGCGGCTTCGGCCTAGCTCCGGAGCTCTTAAACCTCTCATAGGTAAACAAGGTAAGGTAAACAAAACGATCTCAATATGGATACATATTGCACATAAACAAAAGCGTGGTCATGAATTATACTCCGGATATGTTGTTGTTTATTTGCATGGCGTTCGAGCTGTGGTTCACGAATTTGAAATTGAATTAGATACGTTTTTAGAGGAGTTTCCGCTGAACACAACAGTATTTAATATGTCTAGGTTATTCACAGTGTTAGTGAGCTATGAGTGAAAATGTAACGCACAAGGGGGCAAGTCCCCGGTACCGGGGACTCCCGGGCTTAAGAGGCTAAGAAATGCTATTGTCTTTTGTGCTGTTCAAGACTAATTTATAATTTTGTTAAAAAAAGTGAAATTTATTATTTGCAAGTTTATCTGGGTTCATAGTTACGTTGTCGTAGTTTATGTAAGGCATAGGGCTTTTATTTTGAAGGTCTTATAGGCGGAAGTGATTCTTCTTCGCGGTTCTCCGTTCGAAAGCAGTAGTGATGGGAAGTTCGGATCATTTTATGGATTCGGTTCTTTGAGTCTCGTTCAGTAAAATGAAAGGATCTTTTTTCGAGTCATTTCGTTCATTTTACTAAAATATCAATAAATGTTGTGTGTACTTCCACATCTACTAGCGTTTTATACACAAACGCGAATCACACTACAAATAAGACAAAACTATAATGCTAAATTTAAAATGAATATAAATATATTACTAAAGCCTACCTGGGTCTTTTAGTCTGGTTTACCCAAACTCTGATCTGTCTTCTTTAGATTTAAATCTCTTTTGTTCGACACAAAATTACTTCACTCTGATGTTAACGTGTGCAGTCCGAGCACTCAGTCCGGACTTCTTTGTCACGTGACCGCTACAGTGCCGCGATCCGAAAAGATTCGTTCTTTTTGCGAGTCCTCCGGGTCCTTTCGGTCTTTTCTCTTTCCGGAAACAGAAAAGATTAGTTAATCTTTCGAGTCATTCGGGTCTTTTCGGTCTTCTGTCATTGATGATGAACGGGTTACGCTCGGAAAACCACAAGAATGATGCGCATGCGCCAATGAACGAATCCCTCTCCAACACGACTCGTTCATACGGAGTCACAATAAAGATTTGTTCAAAAAGAACGAATCGTTCTTGAACGACACATCACTAGAACAAAGACTCACGCCGATCCACGAGTGATGCCAACGCGACTCTGTTTACTCCTTTCTATTAGGTGAGTTACAATGATTACCTATGCCTACCTTTATCGTTAAAGTGAAGGTGTGAATGGATAAATCAGTCAGAATGAAAATCGTAACATGTTATACTGTTGAATGAATGAATTGCGTTTGTAACTATTGGATCCACTTTGTATGCTCCGTATAGTGTTGCCTTGTGTTTTGATGTGAGTTGCTAATTTATTAAGACGGTTTTAATGGGTTCTAAATGGCACATAATTTGTACACCAGGGGTTTAATGTCATTTTTTTAAAAAGAGATTTTTTTAGTTATATAGCTTTGATGAAATTGTTGTAGATAATGTGTGGTTTGAATTGACAGTTGGTTTGTGGTGAATTAAGATTGTGTAGATATTGGAAGTTTTCTAATCATGGAAGAGAAAAGGGTTATCAATGTGGGTTCATGCATTTAAATATGTATTGGTGTTTAGTTGAGATGACTTTATTGTTGAACAAGGACGAAATCTGGGGGTAAAATGGACAGTGATCTGAAATTCGATGTGCAGATCAAATCAATTGTCAAGTCCAGTTTTTATCATTTACGACAACTAGCCAAAGTCAAGCCATTTTTATCAAGACATCATTTTGAGATTTTAATCCATGCTTTTATCTCATGTAGACTTGATTACTGTAATGCACTTTATATTGGGCTCAGCCAGAAACTGCTGTCTCGTCTGCAATTAATTCAAAATGCTGCAGCCCGACTTTTAACAGGTACCAAAAAATTTGAGCACATCACTCCCATTTTAGCTTCTATGCATTGGCTACCGGTGCGTTTTGGGGTTGATTTTAAAATTCTTTTATTTGTTTTTAAATGTCTTAATGGCCTCGCCCCACAGTATTTGTCCGACCTGCTTCAGCCATACATTCCCTCACACCCTCTAAGGTCGACAGATCAGTCTCTTTTAAGAGTCCCACAAACAAAGAGGAAATCTAGAGGTGATCGTGCTTTTGCAGTTGCTGCCCCCAGACTATGGAACAGTCTGCCCCTGCACATTAGGCAGGCTGACACTCTTGTAGCTTTTAAATCCTCTTTGAAAACAAACTTTTTCTCCCTGGCTTTTAACTCAGTCTGAGATGTTGGCTTTTACTGTGTTATGTCTTTACTATGTTTTTATTGTTTTTTATCTTCATGTGTTTTCTATGCTTTTGTATTTGTGGACAGCACTTTGGCCAACTGGGTTGATTTTAAAGTGCTCTATAAATAAAGTTGAGTTGAGAATGAGTAATGGAAAAGCCATTGTTAGTGCATTCTGATATTTACAGTTGTGTTCAGAATTATTCTACCCCCACTGAAATTGAGTGTTTTGGCCAGTTTGACATTGATTTTGATCATTTCAGTCATCTTGTTTACAATTTAATCAAAGAGGCACTTGTAAATCAGACAAATATAACATAACTTTTATAATGAAATAACTACAAATGTCTTTTCTGTGCACACATCATTCAGTTTTATTCAACCCCCAAGTGACATAACTGGACAGGGTTGTTGTACTAAGATTGAATAACAGCTTTTAAGCGTGAAGCATAGCTTGACACAAGTGTCTTGCAGAGATCTACGTGTATCTGCGCCCATTCTTCATGGGCAAAAGCCTCCAGTTCAGTCACATTCTTAGGCTTGCGCGCTGCAACTGCTTTCTTTAAGTCCCACCAGAGGTTCTCAATCGGATTTAAGTCTGATGACTGCGATGGCCACTCCAAAATGTTCCAGCCTTTAATCTGCAACCATGCTCTAGTGGACTTGGCGGTATGCTTGGGATCATTGTCCTGTTGTAAGGTCCAACGTCTCCCAAGCCTCAGGTTTGTGACGGACTGCATCACGTTTTCATCCACTATCTCCTGGTACTGAAGAGAATTCATGGTACCTTGCACACGCTGAAGCTTCCCTGTACCTGTAGAAGCAAAACAGCCCCAAAGCATGATTGACCCCGGCCATGCTTCACAGTAGGCAAGGTGTTCTTTTCTTCATAGGCCTTGTTCTTCCTCCTCCAAACATAGCGTTGATCCATGGGCCCAAACAGTCCTAATTTTGTTTCATCAGTCCATAGAACACTATCCCAAAACTTCTGTGGTTTGTCCACATGTCTTTTGGCATAATGCAGTGGACTCTTCTTATTTTTTGGAGACAGCAAGGGGGTGCGCCTGGGAGTTCTGGCATGGAGGCCTTCATTACGCAGTGTGCGCCTTATTGTCTGAGCTGAAACTTCGGTACCCACATCTGACAAATCTTTTTTCAGTTCCTCAGCAGTCACACGGGGACTTTTCTCCACTTTGCTCTTCAGGTAGCGCACAGCAGTCGAAGTCAGCATCTTCTTTCTGCCACGACCGGGCAGCGTTTCAACAGTGCCCTTTGCCTTGAATTTGCGAATGATACTTCCTATGATGTCTATGGTTTGTTTAACATCTTTGCAATCATCTTATAGCCATTGCCCTTCCTGTGAAGAGAAATCACCTGTTCTCTTGTCTTCCTGGACCATTCTCTTGACTTCGCCATGTTTGTAAAAACACCAGTAAATGTCTAGAAGTAGCCGAGTATCACAGTCATTTTAAATCTGCCTAATGGGTGCTTATTATGCTTGATTGCTGCTCGTTGACATCCACAGGTGTTTTCAATACCTGATCGAAAACACTTGAATGAACCCCTGTTCTTAAGAGTGGTAGTCTTTAAGGGGTTGAATAATTGTGTCAATGAAGAAATCACAAAAAAACATTGAATACTGTATTACAAAAACAACTGATGTCATTTTAGGTGCATTTGGTTCTTTAAAAAGTCCTTGTAAGATTTCATTCTGAACACAATTACAAATGTACACTAAATTCCCTAAAGCCCTTTACAGCATTGGGGGTTGAATAATTTTGAACACAACTGTACATGCCATTGAATGAAATTTCTATATATGAGTTGTACAATATGAGGTATTGATGAAATATTGGAGTAACACTTGTAAATAAAAGACACACGCCGATCCACGAGTGATACCATCACGACTCTGTGTTTACTCCTTTCTATTAGGCGTTAAAACCTGCGGCACAGCCAGCTGGTTGAGGGGGCATGTTACACTTACTTTGGTTCCTGTATGAAGGTAGAACAGGCTTAAACTTAAAGCTACTTGGTGTTATCAGACGATAAATGTAACCACTACAATATTTAGTCCAGTTCCAGAGCTGACCTGTGATGGCTGTGTGGCGATCGGAAGTTGAGGTCGAGGCTGCCTCCTCAGTGTTATGGAAGTTGTGCTTTGGTCCAACTTTTGATGCCCTTCCATATATTCCCAGCTGGAGAGCTTGGGCAGTTATCACACAAATTAAGTAACTAGGGGTGTAACGGTTCACGGGGATGTATTGAACCGTTTCGGTACGGCCTGTTCGGTTCAGTACACTTGCGTACCGTTTCGGTATTCTGTGTTTTTATTAAATTATATAAATGTATTATTAGCGCGATATTAAGCACAGCGGAACTATGTTCCTAGGCGAGTTTCCGCACGGACACTATTGAGTGAAGCACAGTAGCGCTGCACGAGTAGCTGTGAGAAATGGACACAGCGAAAGAGAAGCCAGCGCTTGAAGACACCTCACTACGGTCTCCTGTTTGAGAACACTTTGGCTTTTCTGTCAAAATACATAGCGGGGATAGACGAGTGGATAAATTTAAAGTTGTATGCCGACATTGTTCCACGGAGATCGGGCAGGCAACACATCTAACATTTTTTACTGCTGGCGGTAGTCACTGCAACCAGATCTGTGCTCTCTTCAGAAAATGTGGATAGGTTAATCTATCCAATCTATCCTAACTAGTTGCAGTATTTCATAAAAAAAAAAAAAAAATGTGCTTTTCTTTATAGAGTGCAATTTATTTAAAATGTCACCCAAAAGTGTCACTTTTATTTATTTTATGCAAGAATTCTATTGTGTATTGGCAGCTTTTCAAAATACAGATTATGTAAGTTCTTATTGTTTCGTACCGAACCGAATAAACCGAACCGATTTTAGCGTACCGTTACACCACTATAAGTAACCATCCAATTTTTTTCAGGATCCATAAAAGGAGCATTCCTTTGATCAACATGTTTATAACAACCGGATTGGGGTTCCCAGAGGTGTTCCAGATCAATTTAAAGCAAGAAATCAGATAGCTCCGGGTTTCTAATCATTTATCTTTTGGTGGGTAACCATAAATAAGAACGATGATTGGATAAACTATTTGTATTTTAACCAGCAGCAGTTTATCAATTATACAAGTGTAATATAAAACAGTTAATTCTGCAGGATGTTTAATTGATTACCTGAGTTGCGATGACCTGCTTTGGGGAATTGAACCAAAGAATCGATTGGCAGTCGCCTCTTAAGACTCGGAATCAAATGAGATTGGTTCAGACCGCAACTTCAAGCTTCGTTAGATTTACTGTCCGCCAGTAATCCACATTCGGCAATCAATATTGATCTTTAATCCAATATGACTCGTGTCCCAAAGACACTAATACACTGTAAAAAGTGTAACACCCAAATTGTACATTTTACATATTTTGATTATTTGTATTTTACTTTATTTCATCTGTTTTAGAAAAATAAGTATCATAATGCTTTAACTTTACCCAAAGTCTTTTATATTTCATGCAACAGATTATTTCAAGTAAAGATAAGTTAATTTTTACAAGTAAATTCTAATTTGGAGTTTTTGTGTTGAATTAATTCTTTTCGAACGAGTAAATCTACTTAATTTTTTAAGTTTTTCATGGCGTTGTATAAACGTGTTTTTAACAGTTAGTGTTGGAAAAATTCCAAAAGAAGTACACCGACACCACGAATCCAATTGATGGTAATTTTAATTCCCTATTTGACATACTAGTTTGATACCTATTTTTGATCAAGGAGATTAAGAGCATATGGAGACGAAAAGCATCATAGAGAGAGAGAAGGAGAGAAGAACATCCGAATACCAGAATGGAACACTGAAGTTACACACTCTGACCGATCGCAAAAACATACACACACTACTGCCCGCTAAACTCCAAAAGTCTCACAGTTAAAGAGTTATCTTAACCCAAACAAGGGGTGGTTACAGGGACGTAGTCACAATAACGGAAAAGAGAATAGGAGAATAATAAAAGCAATGACTAAGCAAAATGTCACGGTGTCTCAGCTCACGGTAAACGGTGAGAACATCTCTGAAAGGAATGAGAACTAATAGAACTGAACAGACACAGTTATTAATGCATTTGATAAATCATACATTTAGTATCTACAAAAACATGGAGTCATGAAATCACATTTCATAATTTTTCTAACATTCCGCCCTCTAGATACTAAATGTATGTAATATGTACAAAAATGAATGTAATCAAAAAAAATACAGAATATTTACATTTTCATTTCAATGTCATGTCAAGTTACATTCAGTTCATCTCATTCATTTGATCATTCCAGTTACACAGTTAACATGGTTAATGTTTTAACCATTCGTTCTCTCCTCTCCATCTCCATGGCGCGTCCGGCGTCCATCCACTCTCATCTCCGAGTGCCTTTTAATGTTAGGAGCTTATACGACGAGAAGCAAACCAAAGGCATTACAGTTTGGGAACCATCTCATCGCTGCTTCCTTGCCTAGGAACACAGTCTCCTTGGCACTCCGCATAGAGGGGATACACAGAAATTACAGATAAAGTTAGACACTAATACTAGGCATATTTTTAGTTTCAATTTGGTATCAAATCAGCATTTTTATATTGTTTAATAAACAAACATTAACATGCCCATAGAAACAGTTCATAGAATAATAGAGTGGAAAAAAAAGCATCAGCAGTTCTTCCTTGCAGAGCTTTAAGAACACAGCAAATCCGGCGGCACCAACCCAACACCACCCAGACCGCACGCGACCCGGGCAGCGCCGCAGCGACACAGCCAGATTCACCGCGTGTAGAAAATTGCAAGCAGGTCTTCATTGCAGTAGCATAGAATGAAAAAGATCCGCAAGCGAGTTCTTCATTGCAGTGCACACAGAGAACTCGTTTCATTACTGCAGCAATCCTGTTTATTAAACAATTCACCTAAGTCTAATTAATTAATTCATTTTATTTAAAAAAAACTATTATTAACTATGTTTTTTTTTGTTTGTTTGTTGTTTTGTTTGTTTTGTTTTTTCATGAATATTTGTTGATAAGTGTTAATTTATCTTCTAGTAATTTCTAATGATTTTTTTCCTAAATACTAATAATGAAAAAATGATTTAGGAACTAATAATTATTCTAATGACTAAAAGCTAATAACACTTCAAAAGCTAATAATTATATTCAATGTATGTAGATTTATATAAAAAAATAAAAAGTTGGTAAAAGGTTGAATAATGTAGATTGAAAAATAAAAAGTTGGTAAAAGGTTGGTTCTTCATTCTGTACATCCAAAATAGCATCAATAAGCAGCTCTTCTTTTCAGATTTTCACTGCTTATGTCATTCATTGTTCACTCAAATAAAGAAACCTGTCAATTTTCGGTTTCCTCGTTTTCACTCAGATTACCGTCATGAATTTCATCATCATCCTCATCATGTATACTTTGATACATGGTTTTGGTGATGGTAACATCTATCCAGCGCATCAGCAAACCCCTCATGCATGGAATGCAGGAGCATCCCACCACAATCAGAATCGCTGATGCACCAGTCAGTGACACCATCAAAGACTGGGCAAAAGTACTCCATTTGCCAAACATAGAATCAAACCATTGAGTGAACATATTGTCAATTCCGGAATTTTCTGACAGTTCCTCAGAAAGGGCAGTTAGACCTTCTAAGGCCCTAGTGATGCTTCCGTCCGGTGAGGTGTTGTTCGGCACGAATACACAACAAAATGAACCAAACATTTTGCACACTCCACCCTCCCGAGCCAAAAGCATATCCAAAGCCAAACGGTTTTGCCATGCCATCAGTGGCGTTGGACCCAGCTGCTCTGATATCCCTTTAATTGCTTCTCTGGTATAATTGATAAACCGCTGTTGGTTAAAATACAAATAATTTATCCAATCAACGTTCTTATTTATGGTTACCCACCAAAAAATAAATGATTCAAAACCCGCAGCTATCTGATTTCTTGCTTTAAATTGATCTGGGACACCTCTGGGAACCCCAATCCGGTCGATATAAACATGTTGATCAAATGAACCCAAAGGAATGCTCCTTTTATGGATCCTGAAAAAATTTGGATGGTTACTTAATTTGTGTGATAACTGCCCAAGCTCTCCAGCTGGGAATATATGGAAAGGCATCAAAAGTTGGACCAAAGCACAACTTCCATACCACTGAGGAGGCAGCCTCGACCTCAACTTCCAATCGCCGCACAGCCACCACAGGTCACCTCTGGAATTGGACTGATTAATAAACCATGAATTCAAATAACCGTTATTGTTAGTGGTTACATTTATCGTCTGATAGCACCAAGATCCAAGTTCTTTTAAGTTTAAACCTGTTCTACCTTCATACAGGAAACAAGTGTAGTTTCCAAAATATGCTGTTGCAAATGGTGGGAAATCGTCCTTCACTTTCGGGTAAAGGATATTTACAGTTTGGCATTTTTGGTTTTCTTGATTTGAATCATTACTGTATAGCTCTAGTACACACTTTAATCCCTCTGGATCACTTCTAGTATCTAGCCTGAAAGGTGTTGTTCCCAAATGGGGTCGGCCTGTTGCACAAGCAATACAATTACTGACGTTGGTTTGGTTAGCCGTGAACATCACCCATGCCATCCACTCATTTTTCTCTGCAAACCCTGTTTCCATTGCTAATTTGTCATTCATTGTCAAATTAAATAAGTGTTTTGTCTCTTTAGAGTCATCAATTCTGATTGTTGCGTTCTGAAGTTTTGATTTCACTTCTATAAAGAAATGTCCAATTGGATTAGTTCCAGCTACATAAGCACCTATTGAATAAATTCTCTGGTCTGTGGGATAGGGGTTTCTCAAAGTAAGTAGCAGTCTGTTACAACTGTCTGCTCTGTCACACTCACTACCTGCTTTTTTGATGATGATCAATCTGTTTTTTAAATCGGTCTTCTCTTCCTCATAAGTATACCTATAATCCTTTCCTGTAGTCCACAAAGCTTGATGCCAGCTAGAACATTTCATCTGACTAGCAGACATATCTCTCACGAAACAGACATATTTGTCTACCCCTTGAAGTCTCATTGCTGTAAGTCTGTCTCCACAACCTTCAGGTACAGTGCTACAAAAGTCAAATTCTACAGTTCCATCTTCGCCTTCAAAGAAGGTGAGATTAATCAAGCCACGAAGCCATCTCTCTGATGATGGCAGACTGTAAGCTGTAGCGTAGTTACTCCTTTTCTTTCTTAGTAGATGGACATCAGTAGATTTCTCAGTTACATTCTTGGTCTGGTTTAGAGTCGTTGCTACAGTGACCTTTTCCCTGGCTCCCCAGGTATAGTCAGGTACTGTAAACAAAATGATTTTTATCAATGTGATTATTGTCATTGCGAGAGCTCCCACTTCCAACTTTGTTGACCACTTTTTGGAATCCGGATGAAGTGGAGGTTGACCTGGTTGCTCTGAATCATTAAAGTTAGTTAGTGGGATATTTTGAATAACCGCTCTGTTGCCAAATGGGCCCCAAACATAAGCTGGTCTTGTCTGCGTCATGTTTAGTTCTTAATAGCAGATTCCTCGCTCGAATTTACCTTTTTACAATGGGAAAGATGAACCCAGGAGGGTCTCTCAGCTATTTTCACTGCTGTTGGTGTCGTAAGCAGAGCTTGATAAGGTCCTTCCCACTTGGGTTCACTCCAGTTTTTCCTCTTAATCACCTTAACCAACACCCAATCTCCTGGTTTAAGGATCAGTAAAGAGTCTCCATCGGTTGTTCCTGGACAGAAGTTAGCAGAAGACACCTCTCGTACTGTTAGCATTCTGGCCATGTAATCAGCTAAGGTCTCTTCTCTTTCTTCAGTATGTTTAGTAAAAGGTTTTAATTGAGGTTTCATATATGGTCTTCCATACAGAATTGCAAATGGTGTTAACCCTCGATCAGTGGGAATGACATGCATATTAAGTTTTACTAATGGGAGACAATATATCCAATTTTTTCCAGTCTCCGCCATTGCCTTCTTTAATTTTGCTTTGACTGTACCATTATATCTCTCTACAAGTCCTGCTGATTGTGGATGATATGCACAATGATTTTTAAGATTAATACGCAATGTCTTGGCCAATTGTGAGATTATTGAATTTACAAAATGTGTACCATTATCACTATAAATTCTCTCTGGTATTCCAAAAGTTGGTATTATCTCTTTTAATAATGTTTTTGCTACTGTTAAAGCGTCTGGATGTTTACATGGAAAGATCTCTACCCAGCGGGAGAATACGTCCACCAACACTAAACAGTATTTTTTCCCTTCACATTTGTTTAGTTCAATAAAATCCATACAGATGTTTTGGAATGGGTATTGAGGTTGAGGGAATGTCCCTCTTTTTGGTCTTAAATTTCCCTGAGAGTTGTATTTTGCACAAATTACACATTGATTACAGAATTTTTTTGCATAATTTGTAAATCCATAAGTAGTAAAAACTTTATTTATAGTAGCCAGCATCCCCGCTGTTGAGACATGACAGAGACCATGACTCAATAAGGCTGCGTATCTATAAAGGTTTTTTGGTAATATAGGCTTCATTTCGGATCATATATAGATGTTTTCTGAATTTAATTTTGCTCCTTTCTTAAGCCAAAATTCTATTTCAGTTTGCGGTGATGTTGTTTGCATATCTTTTAATACTTCCTGGTCAATTTCATTTGGAGTCATATCAACACTAAAAATGTGTTATTTTTGTGCTGCTTTTTTTGCAAATTCATCAGCTTTCCTGTTACCTTTTGATATAAAATCCTCACTTTTAGTATGTGCTGCACACTTACATATAGATAGTTTTTTGGGTAATAAAATAGCATCTAACAGTTGTAAAATTAGATCTTTGTGATTTATTACCTTTCCTGTAGATGTTACCATTCCCCTGTTCTTCCATTGTTGAGCAAAGATGTGAACTGTTGAAAAGGCATACTGGTTATCTGTATAGATATTCACAATTTTCCCTTTAGCCAATTTACAAGCTTCTGTGAGAGCTACCAACTCTGCAGCTTGTGCTGAATAGTGTTTTGGCAAGGCTTCTGCTTTTAAAACATTGTTTATAGTTACAACTGCATAACCAGATGCATTAGTACCGTCAGTATTTTTCCTACTCGATCCATCAACAAACATAGTTATTTCAGGATTTTCTAATGGTTCATCTTTTAAATCCTCTCTTGGTTTAATTTTTTCTGCAATTATATCTAAACAACTATGTGGTTCTCCATCAGCCTCAGTTGGAATAAGAGTGGATGGATTAAGAGTAGTGCATCGTTCTATTGTTAGATGTGGCTGTGATAATAAAATAGTCATGCATGATAAATGCCTGGAAGGGGATAAGTGAGCTATTTTATTTTGTAGCAAGATTATTGCAACCGCATGTGGTACTTTTAGTGTTAATGGATGAAATAACACTATTGATGCTGAAGCTTGAATTGCCATAGAGGCTGCAACAACAGCTTGAACACAAGTGGGCAATGCACTTGCCACCGCATCTAGTTTTGAGGAATAATATGCAACTGGCTTAAATTTGTCGCCATGTTTTTGAGTGAGTACTGAGGTCATGTACCCATCTTTGCAATCTACAGTTTGCACAAAGGGTTTAGAATAATTTGGAAAACTAAGTATCGATGAGCTTACAAGTACCGGTAGTTGTTTTATCATATTGAATGCAGTTGCTGCTTCCTCTGTCCATATCAATTTATCTGAAGCTGCCATTGGTTGTGCATAAATTAGATTTTGCAGTGGACCAACTATTGAAGCATAATTAGAAATCCAACTTCTACAAAAGTTTGTCATGCCTAGAAATGACATCATTTGCCGTTTTGTAATGGGTTTAGGAGCTTGTAAAATAGCTGTTTTTCTTCCATCATCCAAAAGCTTGCCTTCACCAGACAAATTGTATCCCAGATACTTAACAGTAGGCTTCCATAATTGTAATTTATTTTTATTAACTTTATGCCCTTGTTCTGCTAAAAATTGTAATAAGGCCAGTGTATCTTTTTTACATTGTTCTTCATTTTTAGAGGCTAAAAGAATATCATCAATGTATAATAACACTTGACTACCACAAGGTGGCGTAAATTTTGAAATGTTGTTTGACATTGCTTGAGCAAAGATTGTTGGACTTTCACAATATCCTTGTGGAATTCTTGTATAAGTATACCGTTTTCCTTTAAAAGTAAAAGCAAACCAAAACTGGCTGTCCAGGTGAACAGGTACGGAAAAGAATGCATTGCTGATATCGACAACTGTAAATACCTGATGTTCTGGTTTCAAGTCATTCAACAATGTATTTGGATCAGGCACTGTGGGGGCACGTGCAACCACCGCTCTGTTGACTGCTTGTAGATCCTGGACCATGCGCCATCCAGTGGAGGGAAAAACCTTTTTCACAGGAAACAAAGGTGTGTTACATGGTGAGTCAGGGCAGTCTATTAAAACTCCAGCTTTAAAGAGTTCATCAATAATGGGTTGGATTCCAGCTTCAGCCTCTGGTTTTAAAGGATATTGTCTCTGGTGTGGCCTAAAACTTGACTTCGGTGTAATGGTCACAGGTTCAGCCCCTTTAATGAGACCTACATCTGCTGCTTCTCAGTTCATGTTCCTCACTTTCAGTGAGTGTAAAAAGAGATCAGACAGAAATGTCTTTGGGGAGCTTCATGTGTGTGCTCGATGTTGCTGTAGTAATCCAGTTTAGAGGAGTGCACCAGACGTTGTGTTGCTTACAAAAACATGTGTTTGCATTCACCACAGTCCAATTTAGATTTGGAGAGTCAGATATCGTTAAGAAATGTTCAACATCAGTCCATTTTGCATCAAAGGGTTTGGCAATGAACACATGTGGTTGTCCTCCGGATCTGTGAAGTCTCAGTAACTCTGGTTCAATGGTGCACGTAACCCCACAGAATCCCTTCGCATTCCAATAAAGGTTTTTCAAAGTCAAACGTGTGTTTGGGAACATGTGCAGTTGTTTTTCATACCTCTCATCTGGATCTGCTGTATATTTGTAATACATTATGCAGCGTAAATTTTCTTTTTCTACAATTTGCATTTTTGATGGAATTTTGTCTCTTACTTTGTCTAATAAATCATTGACAACTGAACATGGTCCATTTTGAACTAAATCCAAGCTGTAGTAAATGTTTGGAATGGCCAGCCCTTGTATTACATTGGTTTCAGTTATGGTTGTATTTCTCACAACTTTGAGCCCCTTTTCACATGGGCTAATTCCAATGTTTAGCGCATGCATCATGTCACGGCCTAAAAGGTTAAATGGGCATTTGGTGGATAGCACAATTTCACAATTTGCTGTTTTGCCTGTTATTGTGTCTATTATTTTGGTTGACTCAGAAAGATACTCTTTGTGTATTTTACCATTTGCTGATTTAACAAATATGAATTTGTCTGACTGCTTAGCATCTGGGACATCATCTGGATGAATGACAGTTCTCGATGCTCCCGAATCACATAGTAGAGTAACATGCATCGCTCCAACTTGAAAAGTAATTTCGGGTTTAATTTCCTGATCGAGTAAAACTGCAATCGATTCTAAATTAAGAAGATTATCAGTTTCATTCAAATTTTCCGTTTCATCATTTTTTCTCTCTGTGAAGTGTCTGTCTTGTGTCTGAGGATTTGTGTGTGAAAGAGAATAAGTTGGAGATTGTGTGTTTTGAAATGTAGTGTTTGTTTTGTCTACAGCTTCTGCCTTTCTGCACTCTCCTATCTGTCTCTCATTTTTCACATCTCCCTCTAGTCATGCTTCAGTTTGATCACCCTCTCTTTATTTTTTGTTGCAATTACGTGCAATGTGAAATTTACTTCCACACACATATCATCTGTTTTCTCTTTTTCTGTCGTTGTAGCTATCCATATATTTATTTGTTCTTTCTCTGTAATTGTCTCTTTTATATCCTCTGAAACGTCTGTCTCTACCTCTGCCTCTTCCTTTGTTCTGACCTTCTTCCGCCTGGAATAAAACAGTAGTTTCGTCATTCTGACTCAACACAAGTATCTGCCCTTTTTTGTTTCCTTGTTTGCTTTTGAAAACACTCTCTGCATGTCTAGCGTAATCTAGCACATCAACCAGTCTTGCAGTTCGATGGTTAATCATGTGTTTGGTTATAAAGCTACTGATTTTCTGTTGAGTTCCTTTCATGAACGCATTCTTCAGTTGCTGTTCATAAGCCGAATCTAGAGTCCAATCCTGTGGTTTGTCCATGCAACTGTGATTATTAAATGTTTCTTGCAATCTTGAATAGTAATGATCAACATCCTCATCTTCTTTTTGCACACATCTGTTTATTTCTACCCAATTTGGAATCATCTTATATTTGTCTGCTATTCTCTTGAACAATTCATTTAGCTCAGCTTTCAATCTGTCTGAATCATACTGTAAGGGAGCTCCATCTGCATTATTAGGATTCCATGAGCCTGCAACAATGCACCAATTTGTCTGCAACACTTGTCTACAAGCTCTTTCCATCTCAGCACCATTCAATCTATAACTGTGATAGAGATTTTTTTATCTGAGTTTCAAATTCTTTAACATTAATTTTAGGATTTGGAATGCCTTCAGTGGCTTTTCTGACATCCTCATTAGTCCAAGGTCTGTAAACATACATTGTTGCACTCTCACCGTCTCCACATGGATTAGGGACTTGTATCATTGGAAGTACCTCACTGTCATCAGGATTTATGCTTTTTATTGGACTAGTATGAGATCTTACAATTGTCTAATTTTTTCTTGTGAGGCCTGATCTAGTGCCTGTGGAATCACTTCGTAATATTAGTGGATTAACATGCTTTGTGACATTCGCAGCAGCCTTCGCCAGATCACCAGTAGGATATATTTGTGACACACTGGGAGCAGTAGGCTGCTGGGGTGGATAAGGAGGTGGTAGTTCCCCCTGGTCAGACTGCTTGTGTCTAAAAACCAAATCGAGGTCTTCATTCTGAAGTAAAGCCAATGTGTTTTTTCCTCTGGTTTCTCCACTCTTCCCCTTCTCTCTCCCTCCCGTCTTCTCCTTGCCTCTCTCAACCATGCCCTTGCTTGATAAATACCATCTTTTTGCATTATTTTTTTGTTTGTCTTGGTTTTCTTTTCAATGTCTTTTATCAGTTTTGTGCAACTCTCTTCATTTAGTTTTCCATTAAAACTATATTTATCTTTCCATTTTTAAGATATTTGACTGTTTCGGGATCCTTTTCACACATGTATTTTGCATTTCCCTCATAGCATGCTTCCTCTTTTGCGACCCTGTTACCCATCGCGTACTCTCAATGTTTAACGTGCCGGCACGGAGTTGTTTTTTATAGTCTTTACTCAATATAAGTGACTCTCACGCAGCTCTGAATCAGCCTCAAAACAACAAGTTCACAGGTCTTTAAAAACACAAAGTCTTTTTTACTGGTCTTACTGCTGTTCACTAATTCCTCAAAGAGCGCGTCTCAGACGGAGCCTCTGTGCTCGTCTCACACACTTCGCAAGTGTGTCACAGAAGATGCCTCTATGCACCTCTCTAACAGGGTCGCCTAACCCCCACTCAAGGAAAACCGCATCCAAGTCTACTTCAAATCATACTACCAGCATTTTCATACTGGCCTCTCAGCCTCTATGCGAGAAAAGTTCGAAAGCAGAACCCCAAACGGAATCCCCTAAGTTTAAACAGTTTTACCCATTCAAATTTAATTTAAATCGCGTCTTACCCGAATATTGAGATCGTGGGTCTGTGTGCTGTCTGATAATGCCGTCACTCTCCGCCGTCCTGGTCGGTCCTGGCCTCTTTGAACTTCGAATTTTAGCGAAGGAGGTCTTTTAATCCAGAGAGCATAGAAGTCTCTCCCCAAGCTTGGTTTCAGGCCCAGCTCCAGGCGTCGGAGAGATGTTGGGAAAAGGCTCGAAGGACCAATATGTTGGAAAAATTCCAAAAGAAGAACACTGACACCACGAATCCAATTGATGTTAATTTTAATTCCCTATTTGACATACTAAGTTTGATACCTATTTTTGATCAAGGAGATTAAGAGCATATGGAGACGAAAAGCATCATAGAGAGAGAGAAGGAGAGAAGAACATCCGAATACCAGAATGGAACACTGAAGTTACACACTCTGACCGATCGCAAAAACATACACACACTACTGTGAACTAAACTCAAAAAGTCTCACAGTTAAAGAGTTATCTTAACCCAAACAAGGGGTGGTTACAGGGACGTAGTCACAATAACGGAAAAGAGAATAAGAAAATAATAAAAGCAATGACTAAGCAAAATGTCACTGTGTCTCAGCTCACGGTGAATGCTGAGAACATCTCTGAAAGGAATGAGAACTAATAGAACTAAGAGTCATGAAATCACATTTCATAATTTTTCTAACACTTGTAGAAGGTCTAAATACACCCCCTATACAAGAGGTCGACTCGACTCGAGTTTGTAAGTGTTTTAATTATTACAAATATATTGTAACCCTGTTGAAATTTGTACACAAATACTTTTTTGTTTACAGACGAGGCCGGAATTGATGAGTGGACCGAGGAATTTGTCAGACATTGGGATGCAGCGAGCTTCAAATCCAGAAATAGTTCTCCTCGTCCGGATCTCTCTCCTAGTCTCAGTCTTGAACCCGCACCATCCCCGGTGTATAATTCGGTGGATGAAGAAATTGCGACGTTAGTTCATCGATCGAGCCAAATGAGCAACGCTTTGGACGTGCTAACCGAGAAGACCGATGAATTCACTCGATACTTGGAAGAACTACACAAAGTGGTAGTCACTAGTGCGACAACCATTAATACTATGGAGGATTCTATGGATCTTCTATTCACCAACGTCGAGAAATTGCTTGAGCTGTTTTCTGATTTTCAAGAGGAGAACCGGGTAGAGGTGCGTGAACGTTGATTGGCAGTAAGTCTTCTACTGTAAATGCTATGAGTCGTGATTTGAAGAAAAAGGGGGGTGAAAACTGACTTTACTTTTTTTATAGTGTTGAATGTAAAATGAGATAAAATTGATTTAGACATGGCGAATTATTCAGATATGGTTCGCCACCTTGAACTTTTGATCGAGTCAAATATTGTGAACATTTGCGAATGTTTAGAAGAAATCCATCGTGAATTCTTTTCATTACCTACCAATGAATTTCCTGATCATTACCCGTCACCACTATCATCATCTCAATCTACTTCTAATTTGGGGGAAATGGAAATGAGAGATGGGTTAAATAACATCCAAGTCTTGGAGTTGTTGCTAAGAGAGAGGGAGAGTAATAGACAATCATTGGATGAACAAACATCAAATTCTGACACCCCTGAGGTATTAACCAATGTTGGTCGGGGTACACAATGTCCAAATGGACACGCGTTAGATGAAATAGATGAACTTCTAAAAACTATTAACTCTAATGATCCAACAGAGGAAACACAGATGAGTAGAAATATTGCTCTGGATGAAATAAACCCTAATGACCCAACAGAGGAAACACTCCCCTCTGGTGGACAAAATATGGTAGACCAAACACAGATGAGTAGAAATAATTCTCTGGATGAAATAAACTCTCTGTTAGCAACCCTTCTAAGTCACAACGGATTTACAGATCCCTCAACCGTTCAAAGAGAAGATGAGGTAGGGAGAATCCTGGATGGAATTGAAAACGAGTCTCTATTTTCAAATTCCCATCTCTCTGAAAGCAGCGATGATCTAAATAGGTTGATACAAAGAATTCAAAACGATGAAGACACATTACTCAACCATGATGGTGACCACTACTCTACTGATCATGTTTCTGAAATGGGTGAGAGTGAGATTGTAAATCCGCTTTGGGGATTCAAAGGTTAATTGACTGTTTGGGTGATAATCAACCGCTCCCAAATAATGCTGCCGCACCACCAATTGATATAGTTCAGAGTGGGGATGGTGGTAATCGATACCAAATTCAGCAGAGACCACGATTCAATGGTGTTGAACTCCGGAGATCATTCAACTTACGCAATGTACGGTCGACAGATTTTGCAGATTATCACAACCGAGTGTACAACATTTTGATTGAAGTTATCACAGATGCTAGAGAGGTGGGGGGTGATGGAAGCGTGATCAGCGTCACACTTAGAAGAGGCGGTCTTTCATCAGATATCAATGTTGTTTTAACAGAGAGAAATATGATATCAACAGATTCACAGATCAGATTACAAACGCTTTACAGAGCGACGAAGATCTTTCAGCAGATTCCAACGTTGATATTTTAGTTAATGTGGCGAGGAGATGGCAAGGTGGTGGAATTGGGAAGCGTCATAAATGTACAGACATAACTCTCAATCTACTGATTAAAAAAAAAGAGGTTGTGTCTATTTTCACCTACTAACATCTCAAATCAGCTCTGCTTCTCTATATGTCTGGCAAGATTTATGAACCCCGACACTCCAGAGAGTGAGCTGGAAGCTGAAGCGGCCACGATCCAGACTAGCGCCGGGTTCGGCCTTTATGAAAAGATTGCTCTCTGTGATGTTGCAAAGTTTGAACAACTGTTTGACATAAAAATTGTTGTAATGTTCAGGTCCCAACCAGGATCGTTAGAATGTTATCAGAATTATCCAGAACCAGACCCAAAGACAGTTTTTTTTTATACCTACATGATGAACATTATCACACCATATTAAATCTGAAAACATTCATCGGTGCTGATTACGTGTGTCAATTCTGTTATAAAGGTCACAGCGACGCTACGTTGCACAGCTGCAAATACGTGTGTGATGTATGTCACAATCCAGATTGTTACAAACAACCAAAAAAGAAGGTGGTTTGTGGAGATTGTGGTAGATTTTGTAAATCACGCTTCTGCTATCAAATGTATAAAACAATTCCTGAGGGTGAGGAGAGATCACACTGCGATGTCACAAAATATTGTAAAAAATGCAACAGGCGTTATAAAACCGATCCGAAACAAAATACGGTAAAACCCATACATGTCATCCTTTTAATTGTGAGTTTTGCAGAGAGGAGCTTTTTGATGAAGGAACTCACCAGTGCTTTATCCAACCTACCTGATTGAAACCGAGCAGCACAAAATATATTTTCTATGATTTTGAAACTATGCAGTTTGAGGGTAAACATGTGCCTAATTTTGTGTGTGCAATCACATTTGATGGGGAACAATTCATAGCGAAGGGTCCCGACTGCATAGCTGCCATGATGAATCATTTCAGACAACCAAAATATATTGATTACTGCTTTATAGCTCATTATGCTTCTCGATTTGATTCATTCTTAATCCTCGAGTATTTTTGGAACGCCGGGATTCTTTTGGACATTATAATGCAGGGTTGTAAACTGATCTTCATGTATAACAAGGCGTTTAAACAACGCTACATCGACAGTTATGCGTTCATGCCTATGGCTCTGTCAAAAACACCCGAAGCGTTAGGCTTAACTTGTCAGTGTAAGAGTTATTTTCCACATGGGTTTAACACAGTTGAAAATCAATGTTATATTGGTCCTTACCCGGAAAAATCATTTTACAGTTATGACAACATGACTTTGAAAGATCAGAATGCGTTTAATAATTGGTACCGGGAAATACTGTAATCGGGAAGGAGTTTGACTTTGCAAAGGAGTTAGAAGAATATGGGACAAATGATGTCGTTCTCTTACGAGAGGCCTGTATGAAATTCAGATCCGAATTCATCCCTCACACCGAAATTGATCCTTTCACTTACACGACGCTCCCTAGCTGCTGTATGGGTATATTTAAAACCCATTTTCTTAAAATAAACACAGTGGCGTTGACTCATAATAAAGCTTACGTTCACACCAGCAAGGCTTACTCTTCAGGCTCGATAGAATGGCTTGAGTTTTTGAAATCAACTAGAAAAGTTGATATCCAACACGCTCTAAATCGGGGTGAAGTTTCAGTAGGTAGATACTTTTTTTTTTTTTTTTATGAAGAGAGTGGTGTTAAACACGCTCTCGAGTACAACGGCTGTATTCATCACGGTCATTCCTGCCGTTTTGAACCCCACAAAACACATCCGCTGTCAGGTATACCTTTCAGCGTTCTCAGGAAAAAATCAGATGACAAGGTTGAAATTCTCAAAAATTCATACGGTTTGAAAGTTGAGGTTATTTAGGAATGTGAGTGGGAAGAGATGAAGAAAACAAACCCCGCTGTGATCGAGTTCATGAGTTCGTATAAAAAGATTGAGAGGCTTAAACCTAGAGATGCATTGTTTGGGGGGCGTACAAACGCTTACAAGTTATACCACAAAACAGAAGAAGGTGAGAAGACGTTATATCAGGACATCATTTCGTTATACCCCTACACAATGGATCATCATGATTTCCCAATTTCACACCCCACTATTATTACAGAGAACTTTGATTCTGTAGAGTCATACTTTGGTCTTGTTAAAGCCACTGTGTATCCACCGTGTGGATTGTTACATCCTGTTCTTCCGTATAGATGCGGGGGTAAACTAATGTTCCCCTTATGTCGCACCTGTGCCGAGAGTGAGAATCAGACCGAAGACTGTAATCACACGGATGAGGAGCGGGATGTTGGGTGTCTGTTGAGTTGGTGAAAGCGATTGAAAAGGGTTATCGAATAGCTAAGCTCGATGAAGTGTGGCATTTCCCTGAAAGATCGGATAATCTTTTTTCAGGGTATGTCAAAAAGTTTCTACGTTTGAAACAACAAGCGTCAGGCTACCCACCCAATGTGAAAACAGATGCTGAGAAAAAAGCCTACATTAGCAGGTATTATGAAAAAGAGGGAGTGCGTCTTGATCACATTAATCATAATCCTGCTCAGCGATCTATAGCAAAACGCTGTCTCAATAGTTTGTGGGGGCGACTAGGTTTAAGGGTTCGACAGGTACAGAGCGTTTTGATAAGCGATCCTGCAGAATTTGCCAAAATTGTTTTTGGCGATCATGAAACGCTTAAATTTTTTGCCTTTGTCTCAGATGACGTCGCACTCGTACAGTACACAGGTCGTAAAGAGGACCCCTCTTTTGCTAAAGATGTAAATGTCTTCATCGCCGTTTTTACAACCGCATGAGCACGTTTGGTGTTGTATGAGTTGATGGACAAACTCGGTGACCGCCTGTTGTATGTACTCTGACACAGACATTTTTGATATTTACGGCAAAGGAGGGTGATTTGATCCCTCCGGTTGGTGAATATTTGGGAGAACTGACGGATGAAATAGGCGACGGTGATTTCATCACCGAATTTGCTGCGGCAGGTCCAAAGTCATACGGTTACCAAACATTTCGGGGGAAAACGTGTATGAAGGCAAAAGGTATAACCCTGAATGCTGAAAATTCAAAGAATATCAGATTAGACAGTTTGATTGGTCTGGTTGAAAATTATGTCAAATCAGGCGGTGATGACGATGAAAGTTACCTTTCAGCGCGGTCTGACAACATTGTGAGGGATAAAAGAGGCTTCATCCTACGGAACAAAACAGTTGTTAAGCGCTTTAAGATTGTTTACACTAAACGCTGGATTTCACCACATTGCCGTACGGATTCTAGTCTACGATGCAAGGGGGGATTAGAGACGTTGGTGGGTTTGATTTCAGACTTCAACATCCATTCTCATGCATTATTAGCGGGCCTAGTAATTCAGGAAAATCATACTTTATAAAAAAACTTTTGGAGAATGCTGAATTTCTAATTTCAAAGAAAATTGAAAACATTGTTTTTTTGTATGATTGTTGGCAACCATTGTATACGAAACTGTCTAAGGTGTGTAATGTTACATTTGTTGAAGTAATACGAAGGCTTTAAATGATGACAGTTTATTACAGTCAGTAAAACAAATCTTTTAATAATTGATAAGATGCAAGCTGCCAGCGGTAATTTGGAGGTGGAAAGGTGTTTCACGAAGTTTGTTCACCATAGAAATCTATCTGTTTTTTATGTGGTACAGAATCTTTTTGTTCAAGGAAAATCTAGCCGTACGATAAGTTTTAACACAAACTATTTAATTATTTTTAAAAAAACCCAAGATGCCAATCAAGTTGCTGTTTTGGGACGTCAAATGTATCCGGGAAATGCAAAATATTTTATTGAATCGTACCAAGATGCTACGAGTCAACCTTATGGATACCTCCTAGTCGACTATAAAGCAAAAACGCCCGAGGAATTTAGACTCAGAAGCGGTTTACTTTCGGACAGACAGGTCGTCTATCTCCAAAAGAAAAGACGGGGGTAAAATGTCGAGCCGGCTGTGTGACCAACTACCTTTTTTAAAGATTCTACATAAAGCAAGACCTAAAGAATGTTGTCTTATTCTACAGTCAGCCTCCGACGAGCTCATCTTAACCCTGTGTGAAGTAGCTCTTAATATTCTATACGGGACAATTCCAATCAACAAAGTCCAGTTGGGTAAACTTAAAAGAAGAAAGGCTGAAATAAAATTTTTTGCTAATAAAAAAGTCGGTGTTAAAGCAAAGAAACGTTTTATTAACCAGACGGGTGGTTTTTTTACTCCCTCTTTTAAGCGTTGCCATACCCTTTATAACTAGTCTGATAGCCTCAAGGAGGGAATGAGGATGGAGTATGCGGAGAAAATGTTTTTAGTTCCACAGCATCAAGTGCAGACGTTGACAACATCAACCCCTCGTGAGAACATTCAAAATGTTGTTGAATCTGATCTTGACACCTCGATACGGAATATTTTACACAGGGGGAAAATGGATGATTATCAAAAGGCTAAGCTTTATGCTAGCGTTCTCAACAGGTTTTTAAAATTTGTGAAAAAAGGTGATCAAGAGAGTAACATGTTACCGGTTTCTTTACAACAACAACAGGATCAAACTATTCCTGATTCTTCAGAAATCGGTGATGGTGAGAATGTAGAGATTTAAGTGTTGAAAAATGTTTCTGTGAGAAATGTTAAAAATGCTAAATACATTTTGGAGAAAATGTTGAAGGCCAAGGACGTATCATCATGGAATGACTCTGGTGAGTTTGTGTTTAAAGGCCGAGTCATACGCGGTTCTCACATGGTGGATCTATTTAGGAACTTAATGAGTCCGCATCATGTTGCGGATGATAGACGACCCATAGGTTGGAAAGAGTTTTTAGAAGCGTTTGAAGAAAATAACATTCCGGCATCAACAATACCTAATCATAATGTTAGGATAGTCATTCACGCTTTTAGGAGTAAACGGATCACGAGTTTTGATGATGATGATGGTGGTGATGAGGATGTGTTTTTGAAAAAAAAAAAAAAAAAGATCAAAGAAGATTGAACGTGATAGTTGCATTTTTGAAATTCTGTGAAATGTGAAAGTTTTGTTTTTTCTATAATTGTGTGAAATGTTACGATAATTCTGTGAATGTTTTTTCTATAATTCTTTTTACAACAATTGTGTGAAATGTCTTACTTTATAATAAAAGAGATGTAAAAATATTTCCTTTTCAGAATCTTTATTCAATAATTGGTTGTGGTATACAGCATGATTGAATACAACAAATGTATGAATTGTTTTTTTCATTACATACCGGTTTAATTTTTTTTACAAACGATGAAACCATACCATCATTTTCAATACAATCATGAGAATACAACTCCATTACATCGCTATAATCATAACCTAAGACAAAGTGATAGAGGAAAAATATACAATGCTGTCCGCATGTATCAGTCATAAAATCTTGAACACGTTGCTTTGAATACATCACTCTAGATGAGTTGTTGATTATAAAGTTGTTTATAGATGATGAGAAACGTATACTGTCTGGAGGGTTACCAAAACTGTCAAAAAAAACAACAAACTCCATCCCGGGTAAAGTATGCCGCTAACCAATGTTCTCCAGATAGTGTGGACGGGTGCGTGTTGATTATCACACTCGTTCGTAAACTCGTCACAGGGTTTACAAGAAGCCGATCGCACGGTAGCACACCGAGAAAATGCTCCTTGTCACACACAATCCTATCCATAATGTTAGTCAGTTGAATAGCATTCATATTCAGTAGTAATTAGCCCGTACTTGTCTGCGATTAGAGATTTCTATAATGTTGTCAAACACGGCATAAACAATCAGATTAACAGTATTCTGCAACGGCTCTCTGAAACGTGCCTCCAGTCTAATATTCCCTGTTTTTATGAGGAATACGTGTTGCCCGCAGTCTTCATCAGGCGTTAGATTGAACGCGTACAACGTGTAACCGTTTAGGAAGTCATCCCTATTGATGGAGCGCGCTTGATTTCTCAGGTGTCTGCCGGTTGCACCAGCCAACTGGTAAAACTCCCTCACGGCAACTCCCGTCTGAAAATTTGGCTGTAACGGTTTTGTGGGGAATTGTTGCCCTTCTAAAGAAATGGTGAGATACTCCAAATTACAATGTTTAAAGTTAAATGGTTTTTTTTCATACGATCCTGTGAATGCATCGTTATCGATAAAACCCAGCACGAGTGACTTTGGGAGTAATCCCAGAAATAGATTCTCCTGATTTAAAACCCGAGAGCCTGCGGGTATGGAGTAATTTTTCACACACACCCTGTCTATCTGGTACTTTGCAGTTGCTGGGAGAAGAGCTTCTGCATGCCCCAGCGACACCATTTAGTATTAGCTTCTCCTGAAAAAAAATGTCAGCGTGAATAGGAGCAAGCAACTCTACAACTTTACTCCCGCTCGTATATCCAGCCCTCTTTGCCAAACCACCATTACATCCTGCAGGGTCATTCACATCCATTTGACCGGCTATATCTTTGTAAAATAATCCTGCTGAGAAAAGAGATTCCAGCGCATCTTTGCTGTAGTTCATGAGATTCTCGATGATGGCTCAATAAGGGTATGTACTTGAACTCTGCGATATTAATCTATCTCCGAGGCTGATATCAACTTGTGAAAAAATAGTGGCGCCCGGGTAATTGATTAAACCAACTTTTGCAGGGTCTGCGATATCGGCACCATTTGGTCTTGTGATTTTAACACATAGACATACCAATGTATTATTCAAATCAACGTAATCTTCACCGTTTCCGGCGATGAAAAATTCCAGAGGTGCAGTATCTGTTATGGCCGAAAGAGGGGGTGCCTCCAAATATGTGCTTTTATCAATAACCGTCTGAGTCATCGGTACAGTGAATATGTCCAATTCCGACTTCACACATTCTCCTGACATACGATGTAGTAGCGCCATGTTAAAAGATTGTATTTAGACTCCTCTTCAATCCTACGTTTCGACCCGTAGACTTCTTTCGCTTTCTGGTCGCGACTGATCTTTTCTTGTCGTTCTGTTTCTTTTTCTTTAATGGCGGGCCTCGCCTCCTCACACCGAACTGTTTAGCAGATCTCTTACGAGACATGACCATTAGGCCTGAACCTGCCTGATGCGCTCCATCATCAGTATTCGCTCTTGTTAGAACATTTGTAACAACGTCGCTAACAATACTTTTTGCTGCAGACTTCAGATGTGGTTTAGCGTTGCTAAATCCTCTTTTTAATATCAGCATAGCCATTCTGAATAAGTTTTTAAATAATCCACCCAGACCATTTCCGTAAAGAACTGGGGCCCCTTGAAACCCAGATAACTCTCCTCCGGCTTGATTTCTGTAGTAATCAATGTATTCTGTGGGAAATTTAATTAACTTCCTATGATGTCTTGTAAAGTTAGATCTCACTATAATGAGAATGAATGGTTTTATTATACATGGCCTTGGAAAAGGGAAAGAGGACTGCTTTGACTCCCCTTTTCTTCCCCACGTATGCTGTATATCGTGTATATCATGCAACGAACATGATGAGTATTAACCTCATATTAGCCAATGGTAAAGACATATGTTTCTTTACAGTCTATGCTCTGGATCTGAAGTGGAGCACACACAGCAGACTGTGCTTCCTGCGTCAGCTGAAGAAGTTCAACCTCCCACAGTAGTGCTGTCCCAGTTCTACTCAGTGGTCATTAAGTCTGTTTTTTTGGTCCATCATCATTGTCTGGGTTTGCTCTAAATCAAACATCTGGAGTCTCTAGAGGACGGTTATGATTGCTGAAAAGATCCCCTACCCTCTCTCCACGTGCAAGGTGCTCTCCATCTGGGTTGAGGAAATATTGATACGATGACACTCCCAGCCTTAAAACAGCATATCAACAGATGCCATTTCCGGCACACAAACAGGAACAAAAAAGACGACGACAAAGAACATATAGAAAAATCATTTGATATCGAACAGTTTTTAGTGTTTGTGGCTGATCACCAGTTGTTTGATAAAAATGTGGAGAAAAGAGAATTTATTTATTTCATCGGTCATTCTCCTTGCAAAAAACAGATCTAATATGGCGGAGCGAAACTCTTTTTTCGTTGGCACCTGTGATGTTTATCCCCAACTTTTGTTTGTGGAGGATAACACTTTACACTCTGAGTTGTTAATATACATGTTTTGTATTATATAAAAGAGACACTCAGTGTGAAAGACTTTTATTATAAGGTTGACAGAGCCTTTTCCTGTCACGTGATCCACAGGTGGCCATCTGATTGGTTGGTTCTTCGCATGTTCCAATCTGACAAAAGAGGGGGAAAATGGAAAATGAGTCTGTTGTTCTGTATAACCATGTTTTGAGATTTTATTTGTACAGGGCAAATTGAGAGGACATTGTTTGCATGTATGTATCACATTTAATGCGTTTAAGTGAATTTTACTTACCTCGATGGGGTGCAGTCCAATCTGTTTTGGCGGGAAACCGGCTTGGGTAACTTGCTGGGAAAAAAGGGGGGTGGGGGATAGGAGATAGCCTGTAGGTGTATAGGAAGCCGTTTTAACATTTAAATATCTAACCTGACTATTGTTGGACTTTTGAGGGTCCAATGCGTGTTCAAAATGATTTAGGAGACGATCTGCAAACATACTGAAGTTTTATTTGAGTTCTTTGAAGAGAAACCAAGAGCACAGGTACAACGCGCGCTGGAGAAGTCTGATCTTCTAACTTAAGGATCCAGAGCGACTGTTTTATACATTTTCTAAAAACAGGGAATTTCCAAAGAACAAGAGAATTTCTGTCTCAAACCCATGATACCAAAATCATATGACACCATGTGGCAGGATATCCCATGACTACAGCAAATGACACAAAAATCACATGGCCTCCCACGAGGCTTGCTCAGGCAATCTCTTTCACAAAAGCATACTACTGAATAATACCACAACGAAAGCATATTTTAATTATTGAATAGTACCACACTATCCACAATAATATCCACAATATAATTAGAGATATCTTGAAATCATTTACAACTAGTCATAAATATATTTGGAGATATCTCTAAATCATTTACGACTAGTCATAAATCTCCATTGAATTCCAAAATATTTGCAGATCTCTTTAATTAATTTTTGACTAGACGTAAATGTATTTAGAGATATCTCTAATTATATTACAGGTATCTTCAAATGAGGTTTGACTAGTCACGGTTACAGTTACATGTAGGCTGCTATCACCCCTCCAAAAGGAGCTGGGTTAGTGTTGGGACCCAGAAATTGCAAGAAGTTCTCGTCTTCAGGGGCACTTCTTGTTAGAAGGCCTCCTCTGCTTCTGATAGACCCATGAAGATGGCCGCCCCTTCTGCATCCTTAAAAAGACAATTGGAAAAGTTTGGTTGGAAAGACTAAAAATATAAAGCTCAGCTGAAGATCGGAAAGTGCAGAGCTACAGCACTATGTTATCTGGGCTGGCACAACAAACTGGACACAATGAAGTGCTCAATAGCCCATTCAAGTATTTTTGGATCAACTGGATGCCCACTAGTCGATTAACTTGACTTGAGTCGATTAAAATACATCAGAGTGAATGACTGAAACGGGACCAAAGCACCCAAAGGAAACCCTTGCAAAGACCCACAAAACATACAAATTCCTATTAGGATGCCACTGACTGGCCTTGAACCAGCAACCTACTTACTGAAAGGCCACAGTGTTACCCCCTGTGGATTAATCTGTTTGCCTAGTTTTCTTCTCTTATCTCACTACTACTAGTAAGACACTAACATCTGCCAACACTGCACTAATAATACAGTTGACAACTATCTATTGGTCTTTTACACCAGTTAAAAAATTCTGAGAAGAAGTTTGCTTTCAGCTAAATTCATTGGTTAACCACTTCATTTCACCAACTCCAGCACTGTGCTTATTGGGTGACCTAGACAGTACACGGTTAGAACTCGAGGCCAACACAGCACTATTAATTCTCACCGCTATGCTTGTAGCAAAGAAAACTATTCTCATGAACCAGTTGGGGGCGGTGGGGGCTGCTCGCGCTGGGTGGGACGTGGTCTCCTCCTCAGGTATTGTTGGCTCTAGGCACACAAGATCAGCAGTTTCAGGATGTGTGTGGGTGTGTGTGCATGTGTGTGTGGGAGTGCATGTGCAGGGGGGTGTGAGTGGGTGAATGCGTGTGTGCGTGCATGTATGTGTGAGTGTAAGGGTGGGTGGATGAGTGCAGGTGATTGTATGTGTGAGTGTGATTAGTGTGATTAGATTGTGTATGTGTAACCGTATGAATGACGGTGTCCTGTCATAGGTCGGCGTCTTATTATTAAGCAGTGAGTGACAGTTGCGCTGCCCTATCGCAGAGCAGCGCGTTAGTATTTAGGGCGTTCTGAGAGTGGTTGGGTCATGCGTCATTTCCAGCTGACCGCGCTCGTTCCGGTGCGGCATTCAGGCCCTACAAGGTATTGAGCTAGCATGGAGCTAACCAGTTGCTTTGCCTTGATTTAGTGCTAAATCCTGCACTAATTATTGTAGCTTTGGTCGCGATTGGAGCCGCCTTTGTGCGCTCGCAGCTCGTTGTGCTCCGTGAGCACTCAGTGCTGGAGGAGCTCTCCGTGCACGGATGACTCTCTGCAATTGGTGAGTTTGGCTTTGCTGTTTCCCTGTAGCCCTTGTGACTGTGTTGCCAGAGCAATGGCGTCTGATGTGCTGTTTGTGTACCCCAGGAGTAAATAGTGTGTGCGTTCTGTGTCCATTGGCCGTTTTCGTGAGCACTGCTGGAGAGCAGTGCTTCCCCGAATCATTTTCCTCTGAGAACACTACACTCCATCGTCGCCTTCAGTCGCCGTCTTTTGGAGTCTTCCGGGTTGGCGTGCGATTCCGTTCATCGGGTGGCTCAGTTTCCCAGAGGGGGACGCTGCCGTTGGGACATGTGTAATACAGGTCATGTGCGAAGTGCAATAGTAGTTTGATTACTAAAGCGTGTTTATCCCTGGAAATCCCCATTTTGAGGAGAATTACGTGCAATACTAGGCTTTGGATTGAAGTGCAATAGTGAATATTAGTGTGTGTGCGTGTATGTTTTTAACATAAAGTGTGCTTGTGAGTGTGGTGTGAATGCTTGGCGCCAGTGCAAGGGTGAGTGAGTTAGTTTTAATTAAATTAAGTGATTGATGGTGTGTATTGTATTTAGTGTGTGTATATAGATTTATGTAAATATTTACTGCTGAATTATTATGTACGGAATCATGTCCATTGCAAACTGCTAGAGTGCTGGGAAGGGCATTGTTATTGGGGGTGTAGTAACTGCTGGGTTAACCCTGTGTTTGGCTGTGTTACAGGAGCTGGGACCTGGAAGTGGTGGGATACTAGCGTGCACCTTGGAAGGTGGTGAACCACGGGAAATTGTAGTGTCTCTCCTCCCCTGGTGTAAAACGGGGGAGGCCATTTCATATGTTCACGGTGAGTGGCGTGTGGTCTGAGTACGTATCCCCCCACTCCTGGGGCACCCCTGGCTCCTGTGGTCCAGCATCAGGCCCAGCACCCCCTAAAGGTCTTCAGCGTGTCCAGCACAGACTCCTTTTTCTAGAAACCCTGCCTTTTTAAAGTTTTGAATAATTAATAAAGTGTATTTTGCTTGGTACTTCGTTTTCCGTGTCCTGCCTTCTACCCCTTTAATCGAGTGAATGATCTGCGTGCCTTACTGAGACTCTCCAGGTGAAATTCCTGGGGTGGCGTTATCGAAGTTATTAACCGAGACAGGATGCTACTACTATAGTTGGCCTTTCCAAATTTAATTTTCCTTGGCCCCACGTGTCGGCCGCCACAATCTTGGCGTTATCGGCAGGATCACTTTGGTGTAGAAGGCAAGCACGGATTTACGGAGTACCACTGAAAGTGGGGGGTTTCTTTTAGTATTTTTGCTATCCCAGCTGCAGCAGTCTCCTTCGTAATATTGCATGACATTTCTGTGCCCATCGTTATCTCTTCTCATTCATTTTTTTCTAACTTATTAAAAGTAAAATGGAGGACGAGTTACGGGAGCTGCGGCAATTAGTAGAGCAGCTACGTGCAGATAATGAACGACTGCGTCAAGATACCAGTCAGGGGCGAGCTGCAGCACAGCAGCCACACACTTTGGGTCGAGACGGTGAGGCTGGTGATCCTCGACCTGCCGATGTTGTACCGACCACCGAGAGGTTGGTATTTGTCCCCCGGGACAGAACCTGTAGAAAATTCAGCGGAAGGTCGGGTATTAGCATTGGTGAGTGGGTGGAGGAGGCACGGGCCTGCATGCGTCTTCGGCATCTCTCTACACGTGATCAGGCGTTCTTCCTGTTTGATCACCTGGAGGGGGAGGCAAAGGAGGAAATTAGGTATCGATCGGGGGAGGAAAGGGCAGACCCAGCTAAAATTGTTCAAGCGTTGCAAGAGTTGTACGGCTGTACCGAGTCATATGTGGCGCTACAGGAGTCCTTCTTTTCCCGGCGTCAGCTTGAGGGAGAAACTCTCGTAGAGTTCTCCCTTGCCCTGATGAGTTTGCTAGAGCGTGTAAAGCTTCAAAGCCCACACGAGGTTCCCAATGCCGAGACCCTGTTACGTGACCAGTT
>SRMA01026093.1:0-39344 GCA_007224835.1 Danionella cerebrum | reverse complement strand
AATCGAGGAGTATCTCCTAGCTGCTGCACCATCCAGAGCGGTGAAGGGGGAGGAGCTAGAAGCCCTGGCAGACAGGGGAGCCTGCCAGAATTTTGTAAGCTCCTCGTGCACCTCCGGGAAGAAAGGGACCGCAGGAGCGCGGGGGACGGTGCCCCGGCGCTTACCCAGGAACCAGTCATCCAGCCGCGACGGCGCTGAGCTAGAGGGCGCAGGCACCTCATGCCCAATTGCGACCGCGGCTCTGGAGAGCACCGCGTGAGCACCGAGCTCCGGCTCGGCCGAGACCCCGGAGGGTGGCGGCGCTGAGCTGGAAGAACTCGAAGATCGCACCCCTTCCGATGCTGCGATGGATAGCAGATCGTCATCAGGATCACACGAGGGGCCGGGTAACGCCGAAGCGCTCTCCGACTCATTCGCGGACCAGACGGGAGCACGCTCGGCATTTGGGGGTGGTGCGAGGAGTCACCTGACACCGTTCGACCCAAAACATCCGGTGAAAACACAGCCGGCTTGCCCCGAGTCGTAGGAGCACCAAGAGCCGAAGCTCCGGAGTCCTCTTCCTCGAAGAAAGACCGTCTGTATCTCAGCGTGCGGCCCGGCAGAGCATTGCAATGCACACACTCTCGCCTCACAAACGCTGCGCAGGCGTGTTGGAAGCCCAAACACTCCACACAGCGCTCATGACCGTCTTTCGACGAGATAAATCCACCACAGTTAGGAGTAATGCACGTTTTGCTCATCGTGTCGTGAAAAACGGACAGGATTATGAGAAAACGGCTGAAACACTGGACAGGCTTGCCTGAGAAGATCTTTGAGGTGCTGGCGTTTGGTGGCGTGCTATTCTGGGCTAGCAGAGGTCTACACCAAAATATGCCAAGAGGTAAGCAACCTACTGATCTTTCAAGCGAAAAAAGAGAGCGTCAAAGTTCGGGAGAGAGAGTCTCACTCAGTCAGCTCCGAAGGAAAATTGCATACTGAGGCTTAGGCACGCCCGGCTTTATACCCGGCTGATTGCTAATCAATCACCTACGCCTGCAAATTAATTTGCCCATTAATATGTTCGTTAGTCGCTCTCACGGTGATTCGCTCCCATTCAGTCGGTCTAATCCCGACTAACGTCTCCGGGACCGACTGAAAGGGAACTGCTGGGTTAACCCTGTGTTTGGCTGTGTTACAGGAGCTGGGACCTGGAAGTGGTGGGATACTAGCGTGCACCTTGGAAGGTGGTGAACCACGGGAAATTGTAGTGTCTCTCCTCCCCTGTTGTAAAACGGGGGAGGCCATTTCATATGTTCACGGTGAGTGGCTTGTGGTCTGAGTACGTATCCCCCCACTCCTGGGGCACCCCTGGCTCCTGTGGTCCAGCATCAGGCCCAGCGCCCCCTAAAGGTCTTCAGCGTGTCCAGAACAGACTCCCTTATACAGAAACCTTGCCTTTTTAAAGTTTTGAGTAATTAATAAAGTGTATTTTTGCTTGGTACTTCGTTTTCCGTGTCCTGCCTTCTACCCCTTTAATCGAGTGAATGATCTGCGTGCCTTACTGAGACTCTCCAGGTGAAATTCCTGGGGTGGCGTTATCGAAGTTATTAACCGAGACAGGATGCTACTACTATAGTTGGCCTTTTCAAATTTAATTCTCCTTGGCCCCACGTGTCGGCCGCCTCATATGCATGAGCTCCGAAGGGGTGCAGTTGCCGCCTCGTTGCCCGCGTCCTCCTTGGTGATTTCCCCCGGGGCGGCAGGCGGTGCCGCCCATGGGGGGGGTGCGAGTGGCTCGCGGGCGTGGTCCCTGCATCAGTTCCCAGTACATTTCCATCACCCCCGCTCATAGGATCCTGGGGGTCTCTGTCGCTGTGGGGGATTGGGGGGGGGGGTCGGCCTATTACAGATCGGGCCCCCCCCGCCCTACCCCAGGACAGGGGACCCCCAGTTTTAATTCACTTAGATACTGAACATCTCCAGGGCACTGGAGAGGGGCCTGCCTCCTGGAGCGGTCAGAGGGTCAATACCATCTGGCACTGACCTACTTCAGGGACTGGTCTCTCCCCCAGTGCCCCATACATCACTAGCAAGGACACACTACATTTAGGAATGGAGGGCTAGTCTCTTCGTCCAGATCTGATGGGTGGTGCTGCAGATCTGTGGCCCCTCCCAAATTCTAGGACGGAGAAGGCTGCCCTCTTATTTTACATACATATTAGACACGTAGGGACTCGGGGGTGGTGCCTGGACATCATCCGTCAACCAACAGTGATGCTCCAGGACATCACAGCCCATTTTTAATGCATCTTACCTCTTCACCATGTACACTACACCCCAACTCCGTCTTCCGTCCAGGGAGGGTGTGTCCGCCGCCAGCGCAGGCGCGGGGGATCTCCAGGTGGGCATGAGACTGCCGGACGGTGACTGCCTGCCCTTCGTGTATGAATGGGTGCATGGATGGAGTGATGAATGAACGGATGACTGGATGAGATGGGGAGGGGTCTGGGGCTGCTGGTCGGGGTGTGTGCGGGGCCGGGTGGTGGCTGGGGGGGGGGGGCTCTGCTGCACCTGGTGCGGCCTCCCTCCCTGTCCTCTTCTGGTCTTCCCATTTATCTTACCATGTGGTAGACTTGTATTATAAAATGTACAACAACAATATGACCCCAAATAAATCATTGGCTGTGTGTGTATGTATATTTGACAAGTATGTAAGCGTGCAGGAATGTACAAACTGCATGAACTGTTCTGCATAAACTATAACAAACGGACATGGTTTGTCTAGGTAAATGCTCTGTATACATGTGTGTTACGTAAAAACTGCAAATGGGACAAAGAGAACTGTATCTAGGACTTATATGGTATGGTCAGGTAGGTCTTTTTCCAATTTTCTTTTTCACTCGTGAACCTTTCCCTCTCACCCTTCCCCAATTCCTTATCCACTCCTCTGTTCAGTCCAATGCCGTCTTGTCCTGACACAAATAATGTAAACTGGCTTGTGGGAACCACAACTAATAAATATTGGCATACCCTCAATGCTCCAATCCAGAGGAAAAAACACCACACCAGGTGTTTTACTCCCCTGGACAAAGCAAAACTGTGCAACTCAGCAAAGCATTCACTCCCCCATGTGATGGCTTTTGAGCGGGACAGGACACAGTATAAAAAACCAGATGAAGAAGAGGGAGTTCCCTCTGACGAAAGAGCTCTCAGAGTTGAAGATGTGTTCATGGCTTTACTTACTATGAAATTTCACTTGTGTAGACTTTTACCATCATAGATATTTTGGTCTTGCCCGGGCTCTTAGAGGATTCTAGTTTAAGGTAAGCTAGCCATTAATCCATGTAACATGACGCTATCAAAATGTCCATTTTCCATGCACTGAGGCTGCCCTCACCTGGACGAGGTCTATACACACATCTTTTGAATTTGGTGCTCAGTGAACTGTAGTTCATGTGAGGACGTGTATTCATATTTCACTTCCTCTCAAATATAAATATGATCAGTATATTTCAATTAATATGTGGAATGTATTTGAAATATATTAGTAAAATGGCTACCCAGGTGAAAAATAAATGTAGTTAGTGAACTAAAATGTAACTTTTGCATACTTGAAGCAGCACCAATCATTATTATACTGTGTGTTCTTGAGTTCACTTGAAGCATGCTCTTTTGGAACAACTAATTTTGTACTAAACATAATTTATTTGAAAGCAATTTGCAGAAAGCTCAATATGAAGTATTTTTAGTAGACTTTAAATGTTAGTAGATTTTTTTTTTGTTTGACTTGATAGAACAAATGTTTTGAATATTATTCCTAATGTTCTTAAAAATTCTTGTTGAAATGCTCACACGTTATTTGAAGATTTGTGGAGTGGAGTTTATTTCAAGTCATAATAGGGGTTTCACAAATGGTGGGGTGAGAGCTAGAGAGCTATATTTAAAAAGAGCAGTGTGCAAAAGACATAATAAAACACAGCCCATAAACCCCCACAAGAGACCAATTCCACAGTGTATCACCAATGTATAAAGAACAAAGTCATAATCGACTGATTTAGAAAAATTAGACCATTATTTAGAAAACTTAATAAATGGTTTATTAAATGATGAAAAATAAACCAAATAAATATTTTTAGTTCTGCAATGAATAGCATTGAAAGTTTACAAACGAATAAGTTATGAGGAAGAACTTGAAAGTTTTTGTTACCATTGATAACAGAAAACCTCCAATAAAAAGTCACAAATGTCTAAACACAACCTAGTGAACTGGAGGGTCCTTTCATTTCATTAGTTTATCTCTCTGCAAAAAGTAAACACCATCACACATAGCAACACATCTCAAAAATGGTCAAATCTAAATTCTCAGCTTATAATCTGAATGCTAAGATTGGCTATTGGCTACACATATTTTTAAACACTTATTTTAAAAGGACAAAAATATTATGCTATTAAGGTTTATTTTATATAATAAATCCTTGTAACTCCAAATGTCTTCTTTTTAGAATTAAACATTTTTGGCATAAACCAGGAGCATCATTAAACACAATTTTAAAACGCTGGGAACTCCATTTACGCTTGGACATCAGAAATGGGTTTTCTGGATGTTGGAGTTGGGGTTTGTCATTGTCATCATGCTCTGTGCTTGGCATAACTGCTTTGTTTACAAACACCAAGTGTAATGGCGGACTATGTTGCTATTTACTCTGCTATCGTGGCTTACAGCATGTACAAGGTTACATACAAATGTTTCCTGTTTGATCACTGAACAGAGGCTCTGGTGTTTTTGCAAGCTCAGTGCTGAATATTCATTTTTAAAATGGCATAATATGACCTTAGTAATCAACTACCACCTGTCTGTACAGTGTTTATTGGGTTTTTGAGCTAGCACAGTAAAAGCAGTTAAACAGAAACAATTAAACCTTATTGATATCTGTCTCCTCTTCACATTTGGGAACACACTTATAACAATGACTATGTGCAGGGTTTGAAATATACATCAAGCAGGTTCTTGTGAAAGGAAAGAGCTACAGAAAAATCTATCAGATGGTGAGATCGGCCTGTGTAAATGTGGCTGAGGCAAGAAATGGAAAGGTGAAACCAGTGCTTGAAGCGGACAGTACCAATTCTCAATACATTTCCTGTTGCTATTGTATTCCTGTTATTAATACATTTTTCTATCTACATGCTTAAATGCTTGTCTGTTTATTTAAGTGCTGAACACGTTTTATTATGATTTAAATTCAATTTTAATATTTGTTTTATGCAGCTAATGGCATATTACATGCAACTGGATTCCAAAATGATGTATGAGGGGAGCACATGCCCCAAAAGAGCTTTAGGTCTAAGACCACCCCTGGCATACAGTAAAGTGTTAAAGAGTGTGAGATCCTCTTAATAGCTCAACTAGTGTTGCGCAATAACAGGTTTCCACTGCTTGCCTCTCATGTTTGACTTTTTGGCTGAAAACTTTGGTTTTGGAGCCACTGATAGAACAGATCGTGGAACATACTGGTTATTCACGTGCAGGTCAACAGCAGGCCCTGTGTTTCTGGAAGACATATAATTTCCTGAGCCTCCATGGAAAGATAGGTGGTGTCCTCCAGTTAGATGCTGAACACCAGCATCCTCGTTTGATTTTGTTTGACGAACAAAAGGGTATGGAACACGTAGTTCTGCAGTGGCTTTTGATGAACTTTGCTTTGAATGCAAAATTTTGGAGGGAACATTGGGATTAGGAGTTGTCTGATAAGACTGGGCAGGGAGATTATTTGGACCTTGTGCAGACGTTTCCAACTCTTTAAGATGGACCTCTTCCTTAACATCCGTTGTAGAGCTGTAGGTGAACAGGGTTGAATCGAGCTGGTAAGGCTGATGTTTCATGACATCCAGAACATTGAGATGTTTGGGTGGTGGATTCTTTTTCTCCTTGTTTACCTTTGCCTTTAGCTTTGGGCTAGTTGAAGGAGGTTGTTGTTTAATTGCAGCAAGAGGATAAAAAGGGGATAGAATAGGGTTGTAGGACACTGGAGGTGGAGCACGGACATTAGATGAGTATTTCCAGGTGCTCGGCATAGAAAGTGTTGGTGAGGAGGGTCTGACTTTGTTGGCTCTCACAGTCTCATCGTCCACTACATATTTTTCCATGCGAGTCTGTCTCCGAGCAAACAGTTCAGCTCCTTTTCCTTTAAGGTGCAAGCCCTCAGAAGACCTTGTCTCTGTGGAGCAATCTTGCTGTGAAGCTATTGGAGCCTTTGTTCTTAAAGATTTGCAAAGGTGTTGAGGTGGGCAGGAAGCAACAGAGTTGGCAGCACTTGGTGGCCTTACCAATGGTGTTGCTGACTGTGAAGAACCAGCACGCGTTGAATCCGGTGTCTGTTTTACCTGATGTGCTTCCGTTGTCCAGAATGCAGATGATTGCTTTTTTACAATTGAACCAGCTAATGGGTCCATAAGGTTTATCCCTAAACCGTGAACCGAGCTTGATGTCATAACCGGACTCTTAGAGGTAATGTGTCCCTCTGTAGACCAGGGAGGATGAGCAGTGTTCAAAACAGGTTTAGGAAGGACAGGTGGAGGTTTCTTCAGCTTGACTGATGGAGCTTGCATGAAATTGCATGCTTCAGCACCCAGACTGAGAAAGTCCTCTTCTACGACTGAGTCTGTAAAGGACCTTCCTTTCTTTTGATGCAGGGACGTCTCTTTCAGCTCAGTCTTTATTGCTCCTCTTCGTTTAGTTTCAGGGAGTATCCCTGTCTTAATTGCTGGGATAGCAATACGCTCATCACGGGAAGCGATGATGTCAGATGTTGGAGACCAAACATGTGGTGCTGTGTTAACTGGAACAGGAACCTTGAATATGTTATCATGTTTCTTGGGTGTTGGGCTTAAGACACCTTTGACTGGAGAGAATGTATTTTGGCCTTGATTATCTCCACCAAGGAAGGGCTTGGCAGTCCTATTGGACACAAGTTGTCTTGGAACGGCCCAATCTTGGTGTGGATCCAGACCATTCGTTCCAGAAGCAGATTGCTGAAATGGCTGCTCCTGATACTGCCTGATATAGATGTCTTGTGATGCTTTACTTCCCCTTTGCATCAGAGTGTTTACTGTTTCACTTTCAGGTCCTGCTACTGAATCAACCAATCTCATTTCCTCATGTTCTGCAGAAATCTCGTCCATCCTTTGACGCCTCTTGGCAAACATCAGGACACCCTTGCCTTTTGTCTGTGGCAGTTGCTCCATGGTTTCAAGCGTATTCAGACTGTGCTCAGAAATTATGATGAAGGACCCTTACTCCTAGTTTTCAACGTTCTGAGCTTTGAAATCAGTCTTTAAAAAGAGTCTTGAATTAATTTCCAGAACACAGTCACATTCCTGTCCTGATTGTTTTGCTTTGCACTCTTTGAGATCCAATAGCCTTGTGTTGTTGGCAGTAGTAAAAAGCACAATGTTGCTTTTATATTTCAACTCAGCTTTTTCAGCTGTCTCACCAACTGTGCTTTACTCTTTCAGCCCTGTGAGAGAAGTGAAGAAGAAATAGAAAAGGACATGGGGAAAACGGTTCGAGTACATAGCCGTGTGAAATTCAACATATGTAGTTGTTGGGTACAAAAAAGATATTAATTAGACATTTAATACCCAAGCAATGCAGCTAAATTATATACTATTTGGTGAACAGAGCTATTATAGGTTAGAAATGTAAAATAAGCAAAAACTTACTCAATAAATCCACTGAATCAATGTGTCCTCACAAAATTGGTCCAGAAAATGTAAATTTGAAATAGCTTTGCCTGTTCCCTGACACCTGAAGGATTTTTGAGATAAAAATTGTTTTGAGAGGTCAATCGAATGACCATGTATGCAAACTCTTTCCCCTGTGTTAACCTTGTGGTTTTGATTGGCTAGATTTTGCAAGGGGATTGATAAGAGTGAGGCAGAGAAAAAGAGAGATGGGGCGCAGGGGGTGTGTTCCCGGCTCTTTACCAAGAGATCGTATGACCAATCTGCACTGACATATGCTGGTGCCCATCAAAGCAGTATCCTGGAGCTAATACAGCACCACACTTGCATTTAGTTTAGCTAGATTAAAATAGCATTAATAATGATATTGTTAAACTAAGTTAATATTTGTAACTGTAGTTGTTTTTTTAGCCTCTGGTTAGCATCAAACTGTCTTAACTACCCTGACTAGTTAAACTTTAGTCTAAAGGTACTGCATTCATCACATGCAGAAGTGTTTAAACACTTTAAATCAAGCTATATAAAACATGCATCAAAACAGTAAAATCTTCCATTAAACGTGGTAATATGCCTAATAATAATATGTTAAAAAAAATTCAAAAAAGGAAATTAATTTTGACAGTTATGCATCTAAAAGCATCAGATTAGTGCTCCCCCTTGCCAATATTAGACAGGTGATGGAACAGACGTACAGAGAGTAAGATAAACAAGGCCCCACACAGAAACAGCTAGGGAAAAACACATCTGGAGAAGGTTTGCCTTACCTGCTGGTCTATCTGTGTGTCTGCTGGGTCTGCTGTGTTGGTTGTGGAGGTGGTAGTGCCCTTTCACTCTGCTTGATCAGCACCTAGATTCCTCTACTCACAGGATGGTATGTACCCCTCTTTTAGTCCTCATGCTCCCCCTTCTTCCTCTCTGCCCCTGAAAGCTGCCACCTCATGCAGTCTACAGGTGAACTGCTCCAAGTTCCTGGGAATTAATATGAGATCACTATACCACCATATGACCATAAAAGTATTTACCACTTTCCTGATTTTGAATCTTGAAAGGTTTCATTGCATAAGTGTTAACTTTAGTCTCTTTCATTTGTGAATGTGATTTACCCTGTGAAATTTAGAACTTTATTATGGTCCTGTAAAGGGTCCTATATCTCTTATCCAAAAGATGGGGCCTTTTCATAAATGTCTAGGTTACTTTCATAACCCCTTGTTCCCTGAAGGAACAAAGATGTAAGCAAAGAATCGACTATGACAATGACTTTCATTGGGAGTGAGCAGCTTCAATTGTATAATGGGCATATTTGTTTGTGGGTGTAGGTGATTAGAAATCACCTGTGTATATAAACATGGCAACCTACACTCATTCTAGTGATTTTCTGATGAGCCGAATCCACTTACCTCTCTGCACCCCTTGTCAGTGGGGCTGAAACGATTAGTCGACAGTAAAAAATTGTCTACAAATATTTGTGTTGTCGAGTAGTCGTTTGATGTCATGTGACCTAATGTAAGGGTCACGTGTCGCAATTTGAGCGATGCAGCCCTCATGAATGTTACTGCGGTAGAAGTAAACTCAGCGCGAATTATGATGGAGTGCATACGAATCCGAATGTGTAAGGTTTGGGAAAGTTTTACTAAACTTAACCAAAAATGCTGTCGTGTGCAATACATACAAGGCGGAACTTGCTTTTCACGGGAGCACAATGTGCATGTTGGAGCACTTAGAGGAAGAATCCCTGTGTTTTTCGACTCCCCTCTTCGTGAACGCGCAATCACGTGATTACACAGACTAAGCCCATGAGAGTCCAAATAAAATGTTTACTCATGAAGACTTTTTTATTTTTATTTTGCTTATCTTCCGCGGAAATGTCAAATTTACTTGTAACACATTGTTCAACTATAAATATTGTTTACAAAGTTTAAAAGAATGCAATCGCCTAAAGCAAGTTGCTTACAACAGTGAATATTGTAATAATTTATGCATGTACAGCATTATACAAACTTTAGATGTTTATATTTTATTTGCGTATTCATTAGAATAATTAACATTTAACGTAAAAAGGATTAAACAAAGTAAAACAATCGTTGATATAAAATAAAAAGCTATATAGATCCATTCACATTATGGGAAAAAAACTTGTCCCACAATGGGGAATGTTCATTTTAATAGCTTTAAGAGTCAAAAATACAAATAAAATGAGACACACACCAAAGCATTTCTTTCTAACACCATTCATTATCTCATGCTGATTCTAAAATTATCTTTATTTGTTTCTTACATTTTGAAATGTTGCCAGATTTTTTAAGAATTATTAGATTGTCACCCTCCAAATATCTAGTTTCATAACTGTGTATTTCCCTGGGATATTACTTTTGATTAACTAAAACCAACAATTATTAATGCTGCTGTCAAGATATGTTCACATTCAACTTTCTTTTTGTTTGTAATGCAGCTGATTATTTATTTTTTTCTATTGAATTAGAACAAAACATGTAAACAATGCTTAGAGAGCATTTGTGTGTAATTTGAGTGTAACAAAATCAGAAAACTTAAAGAGAATGATCTGTTTAGCTGGCTCAAAGTTCATTAAAACAACTATTTCAAAAGCTGAAGTGATTTTCTTATTTTATTTATTAGTTAGAATATTTATAACTCATTATTTTAACTAGTTGAAAAAACAGAATAATCGGTCAAAGGCAAGGTCATGCCAAAAGTGATACATCTCTATTCCCTCCTTCAGGCAAGTAACTTATATCGAGGTGTATGTCGTGAATTGGAAAGGAACCCCTTTTTAAAGTGCCATGTCCAAAGGTCTTTCAGACAGGCTGATGCTAAACTTAACAGAGGTTAGCAACTATGGTCATACAAACCTGAATGGGAGCTCCTTCTGCTCCTTGACCGGAAATTTCTACTGACAGGAAAGTCACGCAACACTGAGAGCGTTAGCTGTCCTCAGTTGAGGGAGCGAGCGACCAGAAGGAGAACACCCCTTGACCTGTAGTGCGGAGACTAGGGCGTCCGGTGAAATTTGTCCTGCAAAACAAAGTTTGGCAGGGACAGTAGAGGCACCGTTTCTGATGCCTCCTGATCGTGGAAAACATTGAAGCGAAATCAACCATGGCGACACCAAAGACGCCATCTCCCCAGGCGCATCCAGAAACCAAGTTCGGTCTTCGGGAAGCCTGTTCCAACCACAGATGGTGTTCCTGGACCATTGTGCGACCAGTGTTCAAAGCTGCTGATTTCATAGCTCTAAGGGTGAAATCCGTAGCTGAAAATCTTTAACAGATTCTGGCCGCTACCACTCTGGTGCATGTCACAGAGGACTTTGGCCTGAAAGACCTGTAAACTTGCCATGGCATGCAAAGCTGCAGCAACTTGACTTTGACGCCAAACCACTCCACATACTGAGTATTTGTTCATCATGTCATGAAAAATAGACAGGATAGATGACAAAACTGTCAAAGGCACTGAACAGGTTTGGCTAAGGATAAGAGGTGCAGCAGTGTGCTGGCTTGCTATCTGGCCTAGCAGAGGACAACACTGGACTACTAAGCTAAGCATCCTGCTAATCACTTTAGCGCCAAAGTGGAAGAGACTCATTGTTTGCCCCAAGGAAAACTGAATAATGAGCATAGGTTGCGCCTGGTTTATATACTAATGATTGCTAATCACCTAAGCCCACAAATTAATTTGTCCGTTATACAATTCGGACTGCTCTCTCCCAAGAAAGGTTGTTACTAAAGTTCCCTATCAGTCGAAACGCAGACATTTATAACGGGCAAATTGATTTGCAAGTGTAGATGATTAAAGCTTTACTCAGCTGCTCTACAAGAGCAGAGTGTAGCTCTACACTCATTCTGCTTTCTTCCTCGGAGCGAATGGTGAAAGCTCTCTATTTCGACGCTCAAAAAACGCTCAAATATCAAAGGTTGCTTATCTCTGTGCTTGATGTGCTGTCGCTAGCCCAGATAGCAAAGCCATCTGATCACTGCACCTCTGATTCACAGCTAGAGCCTGTCAGTGTGCGCAGATTTTTGTCCTATCACGTCCGTTTTTCCCGACGATGGGCAAAATCTGCATCTCTCCTGGCTGTGGTGGATTTATCTCATCAAAAGACGGTAACGAGAAGTGCGTGGCATGTTTGGGCATGCATTGCAATGTTTCGGCTTCTGGCGCTTTGCCTGCTCGGGCTAGTTCCTCCGAGGCTTCAGCTGGCTGACATGCACCAGAGTGGTGGCAGCCATGAGTCTTTGCAAGACTTACGCTCGGCTACAGATCTCGCCCTTCGGGCTACGAAATCTGCAGCGCAGAGTATTGGCCGCACATATTCCACTTTAGGGGTCCTGGAATGCAATATCTGGTTAGAACAGGCGTCCATGCTCAATGAGGACCGCACGCGGTTTCTTGACGCGCCTATTTCACCTGATGGCCTCTTTGGTGTCACCGTGGATGACTTTGCGTCGAATGTCTCCACGATCAGGAAGCAGGTGGAGGGTCTGGGTGAGCTGATGGTGCCGGGCCATAATAAGCGCGGTCCTGCAAGATCATAAGAGCTCCGCCTGCGAGACGCCAAAGAGAGTGCCCCCCCGCCACGGCCCAAATTTTCGGCCAAGAGCCCGAGGAGGGCTTCTGCACGGCGTCGGGCACAGTTGTCCTCAGTGGGTTCTCGGAAGCAGACGAGAGCTTCTTCCCGTAAGAAGCGCCCCTGAGGTCGGCAGCTCTGGAAGATGTGAGATCTTTCGGGGTCATTCCATCGACCCAACTCCCCCTGGAGGGCGGGGAGGCCACCACACGCACCTTGCTGCTGCCCCTCGAGTGGCGGCACCTCATGTGTGAAAGAAAGATCAAACATTTGTCCCGAGTATAACGAGCTCCGCCCACCTGTCGGGGGTCCTCTTCCTCATACTTTGATGAAGACCCCAACACAGGCGGTAGTCTAGCTGGCCCGGTCGATGGACATGGCGGCAGTAGCCCCCACAGTGCCACCCACCTGCACCCAGGGCCACGCCCTGGTGAATCTGCCACTAAGCCCGCATCCGTGTGGCCCCGCCAGTATTTCCATCGGCACGTCCGTCACAGGACCCCTGACCGCATGCCTGGGAGCCTGGCAGATGCTTCCCGAGTTCGGTCGTTGGGTCCTTCTGACAATCCGGCAGGGTTACACGATTCAGTTCGTGCAAACCCCCAGGTTTCGAGGTGTTCTAGAGACCCCGTTTCCGGGGTTAGGCGCTTCACTCCTGTGAGAGGAGATCCCTGTCCTCTTGAGCAAGAGCACAGTCGAGCCGGTCCCTCCAGCCGATGCCGAAAGTGGCTTCTACAGCCGTGACTTCCTGTCCCCAAGAAATCTGGCGGGTTGGACCAATCCTGGATCTGAGACGTCTGAACCAGGGCCTGGCCAAGCACCGATTTCGGATGTTGACGATCCGCAGCCTTCTGCTCTGCGTTTGTCCTGGGGATTGGTTCGTCACCATCGACCTGAAGGAAGTGGCAGTGGCCCCACGACACAGACCCTTTCTAAGGTTCTGTTTCGAAGGCCAAGCCTACCAGTTCAAGGTCCTGCCCTTTGGCCTGTCCGACTTCCCGCACAGCTTCACGAAGGTTGTCCGGGCTGCCCTCGCCCTGCTACACCGGGCAGGCATCCGCATCCTGGATTATCTGGACGACTGGCTCCTAGTAGCCGAGTCCAGAGACCAGTTGATTGCACACAGGGACAGAGTGCTGTCGCACATCAGCCACCTAAGGTTCCAGGTCAACTGGGTAAAGAGTCGTCTCACTCCGGTCAAGGCGACTCTCTTTCTCGGTATAGAGCTGAACTCCGAGAACATGAGGGGGCGTCTATCGGCAGAACACGCCCGAGCCTTGCTGTCAGCTCTCGCAGCCGCATCGCTTCTATGGACGGTCCAACTGAAGCTTCTTCAGAGGCTCCTGGGACATATGGCAGCTGCAGCCCCAGTAATTCCACTCGGGCTCCTGCATATGCGATCGTTACAGCTATGGCTTTGTTCTCGGGTTTCGCGTTGGGCATGGCACGAGGCCACCTGCGGTTATCTTGGACACCGCACACCCTCTCGACCCTGAGAGTCTGGAACTCTGTGACCTTCCTTCGCGCAGGAGCTCCTCTAGGACTCCTGTAGAGTCAGAGCAGACTCTTGTCGCTCAGGGCCGTTCATATCCCCGGCGCTTTGAACAAGATCGCTAGATCACATAGATCTGTTTGCTTCCCAGGAGAACAGTCATTGCCAGCTCTTCTATTACCTGTCCCTGGCTCCGCTTGGGACAGATGCTCTGGCACACAGCTGGCCCAGGAAGACGCGCTGGCACTGGCATCTATTAAGAGGGTTGGAGATCTCCAGGCCTTGTCTGCCGACAAAACCTGCCTGGAATTCGGCCCTGAGGACTCCCTAGTGAGAATCAGGCCCAGACCTGGACTCATCCCCAAGGTCCCCTTCCGGGACCAGATGGTGACATTGCAGGCCCTGCCCCGGGAGGAGGCAGACCCAGCCCAGGGTACCCTCTGTCCAGTCCGCACCCTTCGGCTCTACAGAACCCGGGAGTTCCGTAACTCTCAGCAGCTCTTCATATGCTTTGGCGGCCAGCGTAAGGGGTACACTGTGTCCAAGCAGCGGCTAGCTCATTGGATTGTGGAGGCTATCCAGCTGTCTTACCAGGCGAGGATGTACCCTGCCCTCTAATCAAGCTGAGGGTACATTCCACCCACGGCGTTGCCGCCTCGTGGGCTCTGGCCAAGGGGGTCTCACTCGCCGACATATGTAGAGCTGCGGGCTGTTCGACACCCCATACCTTCATCAAGCACTACTGCCTTGATGTCGACAAAACCTGCCTGGAATTTGGCCCTGAGGACTCTCCGGTGAGAATCAGGCCCAGACCCGGATTCATCCCCAAGGTCCCGTTGGTCCCCTTCCGGGACCAGACTGTGACATTGCAGGCCCTGCCCCGGGAGGAGGCAGACCCAGCCCAGGGTACCCCAAGTCTGGGTGGCCCGGTCTGTGTATTCTATACAAAGCCCCTTATCAGTTGAGTTTGTATTACCCCTTTCCGTTCCCTCCTCTACCTGGGAGGGGAACGATGACCTTCGATTCCGCCTCCTTTTTCAGCCGGCGGAACGCTTCTCTCACGGGTAACCCTTATCAGGTCTCGATGCGGTCTCCGCGCACACTTGTTCCACATCAGGGGTGCACTCCTTCTGGTTGCCCTGCTCATTAGGGGAAGCGCAACACACCCCGTAATAGACTTTGTCCGGGCTAAGGGGTAGAAGGAGTTCCCAGTCAGGCGTCTTGACTAACACCTAACCTTCACAGCTTAGAGTCGGCCTGACAGGATGGAATCGGTGCATGGCGCGTTGCATGGGGTTCTTACAGTCGACACTTCGACATAAATGTCTGCGTTTTGACTGATAGGGAATGTCTTGGTTACTTTCGTAACCCTCATTCCCTGAAGGAGGGAATGCAGACATTCCCTGGCCATGCACCTTGAGTTAGCTGAATCTGAGTTGCCGAGAGGTAGTTGGTTCGGCTCCTCGGAAGAAGCAGAATGAGTGTAGAGCTACACTCTGCTCTTATAGAGCAGCTGATTAAAGCTTTAATCATCTACACTCGCAAATCAATTTGCCCTTTATAGATTCGGCTCCACCCCCTTCCAGGTGGGATTTCCCAAAGTCGACACTTCGACATAAATCCTTCAGGGAACAAGGGTTACGAAAGTAACCAAGACGTTAATTCATAATATTTGTCTCCGGACAACTTTCTAGTTCTAAACTCACAGGATCACACATCTTTGCACTGATATAGGAATAAACACATTACATGACAGTGGAAGCGTCATCAGTGACATCATAAAAAATTAAGTTGTTACTATGGTTAGCATAAACAAAGCTCAATTTCTATGATGTTTTGTTGCTATTTTCCATTTATTTTTAATGGCCATTATAAGTCAATGGGGTTACGAGTCTATTATAAGTCAGTGGTTGGTATGGTTTTGCTGATCACCTCCACACGTGTGGTCTGTTTGAAGTTTTCCCAGAATTCCTTAAGTGGTACCTGTCTGAAAAGCTGTAGCAACCCGAATCAGACAAATTTGGTTATTTTGGCAAAGTTTGGGGGTTGTAGCTCGAGTGGTAGACCTTCCTGGTCTACTCATATGTTTCATCCGAAGTGAAAGACAAAAACAATATTTTGGCTTTTACAAGCCAACATAATAAACCTGAAATTCTAAAAGTAGCATTTTAATTTTAATACTGAAACATTTTTGCAGCTTTATTTTTCCGTATGTTCTTATACCAGTTATTGGTTTATCAGTTTCATTTTACTATGCATGTGTATCACTTATAATCTGACCTGTGAATCAGCCACATGTGATACAGTGAGGAAAAGATGTTATTTAAGTGATTTTGAATGTTTGCCCACAGTCTTGATATTAAATGGTAGGTTTATTTAATGTCAGAAACTAATGATATTTGAAAAAACTAGTTGGTTTTCTACTAGACTTTCTTTTTGGAGACATAACCATTGTTGGCAATCACTGAGATCAACAATACTTTTTGCACAAACTTCGGGAAGGATTATGTCACACCCTCTTAAAGGTTATAATTGACAGTGTTTCAGAATTGTCTGGGTTGCTTGCAGATCTCAATGTTCGCTGACGAAGGGAATGGAGAGATTCGTTGAGCGTCCATGATCCCAAAGCAGACTAATCTCCTCTCACTACTAAAGTCCTCCACAGTGATACCAAAGAAGCCAAACAGGCAACAAGAGTTTAATGAGTTCATTCTTTAAATATGAGTAGTAGTAGCCTTATTACTGAAGCAGATTTGCTGGGTATGCCAACTTAAGTGAGCCGTCTGCCCTATATTATGTTGTGATTTTGCAATTTTAGCATTTTCACCATTGTCTGTATATAACGTGCCAGTGTAGGTGACATCACCCTTATGTTCCCAATGTAGGGTATTTTCTGTTCAAAACTGTTGTTTTATTAAGAAAAAATATAATGCTTAATATATCTTAAACAAATTGAGTTTAAGTGGTTTCATGCTGGTTACTCAATTGTATTGCTTTACGTTGAAAAAAGTGCCATTTTTATATGGCTGTCAGTGGAAAACTGCCACTTATGTATTCAGCCTCTGGTGGTCAGCTGATGAATTGCAGCAGCATCACTTCCTGTTGTGCGAGACGGAAAGTAGGCTTGCAGCTTGGGTTTTACACAAGGCACAACAAACCTACCTGGTCAATTACAGTTATACAATTAGGTGGATCCAGCAGTACTAAGTATTAAGTATTTTTGTCTTCCTGTTATGGAAGAATGAAACTTCTTTGCTGTCCATGGTAACAATTTATAAAATGCTATTGTAATTGGTTATTCCTTTCTGCTTTTGTTTACAAAACACCTACAAGAGTGAAGCATGGTTTCCATAAATGTTTTCAAAACTTTTTGAGTTTACATTGTATTCCATCTGTCCATTTTCTCTCTGTAATAAATGTAATGTTTTGTTGTAAATGCCTACCAGTGTTTTTTTTTACCCTAGAGCCTTTTTATGCTGGTAAACTTCGTTAGCAAGAGACTTGTTCATGTATTAAGTCTCACAAACCTAATGTTTACTGATTCAATAATCTTTTTTTTTAATCAGAAACAGATTCAGCATTTAGTTAAGTAAACTAGTAGAATGTTTCTTGAAAGAAATCTTTGGATACAATTTGTTGTTTTATTCCTCTGACAGACTGACATCTGTCTGAGCATAAGTTTTATTGGGGTAACCTTTAACCTTTGTTTAGCAGGAAACCTGCTGATGTAGTAAATATATCAGCCTAAGCGAATGGCTTTGATATGTGAGAGTCTGCACTGAGTCACCATTTGCAGCAGATATACTTTCCGAAAATATCAGACCCTTATGAGCTTCATTACTGAAACATATCACATTAATAAACACATTCAACTTAATAAATATAACATGTTTGACCATCAATAACAACTGCTAAATGATTCTCTTCATGATGTGCCAGACTGCTAAACCAAATATGTAATTCAAGAAAATTTGCAACTTATATTATATAATATAATAATCTTCTCCCCCAATGTGTTTCAACACAAAAAAAATCTTGTTTTTAATCCAACACACTCATCCAAAGACAATGTAGATCCATGTAAATATGAAAGAAGTGCACTACTTCCAACAGGCAACGGAAGCCCAGTATAGCAAGTTAGTTCATGTTGCACTTTTGCAACCCTCTGAGGCAACCAGATCCAAAGAGCCATCCAAAAATAGCTATGTTCACAGGGTCATTAAGTGACTCTGTCACTCTAGACTGAAGTGTTAAACAGTCCCTATTATGTCTTTAATGCAACGTGTAACATCCAGTTTGAGTTTTAAATCTGAAAGTACTTTGTGTATCAGGTTATTATCTTTAATAAGAAAGAGTCACCTCAGAGTCCATGAAATGGTCATCTTTTATTTGTCTGAGACATTGTAGTTTTCTCTGCCAGAAGAGGAATCTGTAAGGATCATTAGTGGCAAAATTTTTCCCAGCAAAAAAAATAAGGAAACCCAACTCAATTCCACATCCTTTGCATCACAGGACATAAGAAAGTGACTTCTTCATTGCACTTCTTTATGTCCAGACCCCCTAGTGAAACAACCATTCTTGGATGACCATTGCTCATTCAACATCAACTAGCCATTTCTTTATTCCTTGGTTAATTCCAAAATGCAGTGCAACATGCAAGAACCAATGTATTTTATAAATCTCTGTGGGGTTTTCATTTCCAATTCTGCCCGTTATGACAACTTCCATTGAAAGTACAATACTTGTTTTTAATAAAGAGTACTTAAAACTCCCTCCTCTAGTCTCTGGAGATAAATATTTTTAGAAAATTGGATTTTAAGAGTGCATATAAAATAAATAAAATAAAAATTTCTTAATCACCTGACCAGGGCATTATGAATATTTAGTAATGCCCTATGGCTTGGCCAATGGCAACCTGTTTTCCAGGGACCTGGGACATGTCCAGGATGTACCACCCAGAAAGGGAACAAGGGGGAAAGAGAATCAATGAATTATTTAATCAATTAATAAATACACAGTCCATTTAAGACTGGTAAGTTAATGAAGGTGCTGCAGTAGCAAAGCGCTGTACTACCATAAGGCTCAGATAGATGCTTTCCCATTGAGTTATGTGTAACTAGGGGTCACCTTTTGGGGGATGCCCTCTACACTAAAAAACATAGAGGAAACACTGACCAACATCCTCTGAGAAGCATCAGAGCTTCTCCAAGCCTTTGAACCCAGAGAGCCATTTGAACCTAATTAAGTGCCAGAGCTTCCAACAAAGATTACAATGTGCTTTCCTCTCCAGTCAGCAGGAAATATCCTCACAGCTACAAATCTTTTACCACCACTTTTTCTCAGCTAAAGGTGTTTTCAAACTGCAAGACTTTAGGCTGGCAGAACTGAGCTTGTGCACTCATCTGACAATCGCACAATGTGAAGTACCAAAGACGCGCTCTGCAAGATTCACAAGGCAAGGGCAGGCACGTCGTGAGATATTTGGCGTGCTAAATATCTGCAGCTGTCGGTGGGTCACAATCGGGCAGTGTGAATGTGTTCTTAAGGCCTTTACACACTTATGCATTTACTTTTGCGTCTGCATCATGAGCTCCCTGCGTCTTTGTTTTGGGTTAAATAATTAGGGAATGACACTCTCCTGAACACTAGATGGCGCTTAGGTGAACTGAAATTCACTCCATGCCACTCGATGGCGTAGAAGCGTTTCACATTGTTTGACGCGCGTTAATGGAGAAGGAGAAGAGGATGAGCGATCGCTTATCTGTAAAAAAGATTTTTTGGAAAACAAACCACTTCTTATTAAAGCTGGTTTCAGGTGCAGGATTTTGAGTTTGCTCACAATCGCATGCAAATTGGAATTCATGCAGACGTGTGACAATTACACAGATCGAAGTACAAATGACTCGCACTGTGAGTCACAGGCTAACGAGATGCTTCTCGGATAACTGCATCTGTTGGTGAGTCACAAATGTGCAGTGTGAGTAAAACACGATTCTGTCTAAAATCATGCCTTGTGAAATCCTCTGCTGTTGATCTCTTGTGCTGTTTGAATTCAGCAATGACTGGATGCTTCTTCAGACAGTCTCTGTAGTCTTCTGTCCCATCTGGAAGTACAGCTCCATCATTTTGTCTATTGCTGCCTTTCCTGGCTGAAAACACATGATCAAACGAGCCAATCACAGCGTTTTACGCACACTGTGAAAACAATGGCTCAGCGCATTTCTTGAAAAACGACGTAGCTTTTTTTGCAGACTGGTGTGTATAGTTACATTAGCGCTGTGTTATTAAGCCCCTGTATTAAAAAACCGCATAGGTGTGTACAGCCCTTTACTGTAATGCCTTATGCTTTGGCAACAATAAATCCTTGATTGCCAAGATGCAGGCAGTTCAAAATGCGGCAGCAAGCCTTTTAACCAGAATCAGGAGGATGTTTCATTTAATTCCATTTTTGCATGACCTTCACTTGCTCCCAGTAAAGTTCAGGATCCAGTTTAAGGTCCTCAGTTTAATTGGCAAGGTACAACCCAGTCAGAACTTTGTCAGCTAATCATCTGCTCCTCACTGTCCCTAAAAGTTACTGTTGCCGTGACCGTGCATTCATTGAGTTTGCTCCACAGTTGTGTAATTTACTGCCACTCAGTGCTGGCCCTAACCATTTAGGCGCCCTAGGCAACATTTCAGATGGCGTCCCCCCATCCCCCAAACTTCAACTACAGCAAAACACAACTCATGGATCATTTTATTGAACTTTATTAAAACAAGGTGCTCTAACAATCGAGTGCAATAATATAAATATATAGGCTATATAGTACGTCTTTTTCTAAGCTCATAACTGCTGCAGTGCTGCAGGAGTAATTGGTTATGTTAAGCCCAGACCGTTTATTAGCGCAAAACTTATGCTAAAGAAGGCTATTGTTAAAGCTGTTAGCATGTCACCTCGCTCCGCACTTCACTCACCTAATTACACACTAACAAATCTTATGCTATTGTCAGGGAATATAATTCCATCACATCGTTACTGTACCTCGGTCTTTTTCGCGTTTTTCTTCCTCCTCTCTTTGTTTTTTTCCTTCCCTGGGCACCTGAGAGTTTGCTTGGTCGTTTTGACATGATGATGATGTTGCTGATAATAACAACAGGGCAATAGCGGGTGGGTGACAAAGAGGACACGTCAAAAAAACACAAACACACGTCCATCCCCCGCCCCCCTCCCCAGAGTCAAGTTAGGTGACAGTGATCCAGAGTAGAGGGAGGGGGCGCCCACTGACCCATAACATAACATAAAATTAAAACGTATGTATTATATTATTTTTCACCGTTTTGTGGTGGACTAGGGGCGCCGCGCAGGACGCGAATAATTACTGTGGAAAAAAAAAATCCCCCCATTTGTGGCGCCCCCTGGCCGAACGGTGCCCTTAGCATCTGCCTATACTGCCTATGCGAGGAGTCGGCTCTGCTGCCACTGAACCTCAGGACTGAACAAAGTCAGGGTCCTTCAGAGAAAAACTAAAATCATGCTTTTTTTAAACTGTTCAAAGCCCTGGTCAACTTTGTTGTTGTGGAGTGGTGCTTTATAAATAAACTTTGTGATTTTAAAACTATTGGGATTACCTGCCACCTCTGAAAGAGCCATATACAGGGCAACGTAAGTTGTGGAGTTACAAAGGCGGCAATATAAAAAATGGTTTCGGTTCAAAAGGGGTTTCTTTTCAGGTTCATACCTTTATACCAAACATCTGTAGTCCTACTTCCCTTCCCTTCCAGATTATTCAGGTAATAAAAAGCGTCTGGTGGACCCATCTAAGAGCTGCAGAAAATCTCACACTAGAACCTTCTCCTTCACAGTTCCTGACTGGTGGAATTCTCTAACAGTCCCAATCCAGAAAGCAGAATCTCTCAGAACCCTTAAAAAGCAAATAAAAACTCTTTCGAGAGCACTTACTAACTTAATTAAAATTAAAAATAAAAAAGTTTTTTTTATCTGAATCTGCTTGAACCTCTTCTATGTGCATGTCTTATGATTAATTCGACTTGTAAAAAACTGCTTATGGTTGGATAAAAGCGTCTGCTAAATACACGCACTTCAAAAAAATGCTTTTCCTCTTCTTTTCTTCACTCCAGATTTCTTTTCAATTAGAGGGAATGCTCCAGAGCTCTTACATAATTTTTCTGCTGAGAAGACTATTCCTGCTTCCTCCAATAAAAGCCAGCAATAAAATATTTAAAGAATACTGACAGGCATTTCACCCAGGGGTCACTGCTGGCATTTTATCTGCAAAAAATCTTCAGTCTACTTTAGCCAAACGCAACATTGTTGACAATCTCATTAACGAGGTAAAAAAAAATTTCCCTTGATATTCAACTTTTTTGACCCACACTATTAAATGGCTAAGCACCTTTACAAAGAACCTCTAACCACAGCTTTTTAGAGGAAATGTGTCTGTCCTCAGGATTTCCTGCAATTAATCAAAGCTTTGAAACAGCACTTACAGAGCTGTACAACTGGTCTCTGCTCAGGATGCTCCTGTTCACAGGTTTTCTCCAGAGGAAGAAGCTCTGATAACAAGAATTTGACTTACAAATCTTTTTTTGTTTTTTTTATTGTTCAATAATTTTACAAGTTTGCTACTCACTGCACTTGGGTCCAGCTCTGTTTATGACTCAACATGGACCCAAGTGGTAGGAACCACCATTCAAGATGCCATACAACATCAAGGTGCATTGCTTTGTCAGCATGAGTCAGATATTGCAGATTCCAAGTGTGTGGTAGAGTCTGTCATTGCCTGGGTAAGTGAAATCAACATGCCCCTTAGCTCTCTTCAAGATGCCGTGCTAGAGCCAAAGACGCTACCGAGCCACAGGTAAATAACTCCCTGCTTATATCCAGTGAACTAGAGCACTGCCAGACCTTCTTCCCACAGGGTAAAATCATCTTTTCCCTGCAACCCGCACCTACATCACTTATGACACCAAGTTGGCGTTCATTTAGTCACTCTTATTGAGTCAGGCTTCCATTACCATGCCAAAGCTACCTGGTGCCAGACCCCCTGCGAGTATTTGACCGATTGCTTTCAAGGCAATTCCCGGGCAATGGGGTTGTTTCATCAAGGCTCAAGCTCAGCCAAAGTTTGCTATAGAGACCCCGACCTGTAGAGTCTTCACCCCAATATTAAGGACAAACTTCTCATCCAGGTACTGTTTATCGTCACATATCCTTGAGTACACCTCGCCCATTTTTTTCAAGGAGTTATCGACACACACTCTCCTGATGAACACTCTGTTTGCGATGCCCTATGTAGGGCTCCTGACAGAGTTCCCCGGCTTTGCCCTCGTCTCCATCAAACTGTGCTCTACCACTCAGCCAAGCTCTCCTGCCACATAGGTGACCGGAGAACCTTGGAGATAATTCACCAAAGGTTATGGTGGCCTGCACTGACCTGTAATGTCTGCCATTTTGTGCGCTCATGTGCCATTCGCGTTCACTCCAGCTGGTTTACTGCAGCCTTTCTACATTCCCACGAGTCCTTAGTCACACATTGCACTTGATTGTGTGACTGGTCTCTCATCTTTAAGGAGTTTCCTAAACCTGAGTTCAGACTGCATGATTGTCATAGCAGTCGTGTCACAGATGCTTTCACATTGAAGGACTACTATCTGGAGCAGAATTCAGACGTGCTGAATTCACACAGTATGATAGATCGGCAACAGACTGTACGTCTTTAGGCAGAATTGCGGAGAACTTTGTCCATATTCTAAAAGTGTGTCCCGCAATCAAACATCTCCAAACCCTTCAAACCTGGGAGACAGTTTGGGTTGTTTTTAATCACATTTTTTACATCCACAATTCATCTCAGATATTTTGTTTCACAACACTATAAATATTACATTGAGAAGAAAGGTGGTTTTCCTCCCGACAAGGTTTTGCATGAAAATGTTTTATTTCTGTTTTTAAACAGTAATATTATAATGAGTCTACTAACATCATATATATTCCCTAAATTAACAAAATACTTATGGCATGTTCCAAATTACACATCATCAACTGTTTGGACCGTACCTTGCTTAAAAGTCAGCTAATTTTAAAAATACCATTCGACTCATTAACTGATGTTTTAAAACAATATTTCTGTGCAATGTTTAGTATTATTATTTAGAACAACTCACGTGGTGCTCCTCAGAAAGTTGCTTTACAGACAGTTCAGAAGAGCTTGTCTCTTTTGTGAGCAGCAGGGGATCGCCGGTATCTTTCAAGCAACAAAATTATTATGGCTGTTTTTGGATGGCTTTACTTGCTCCCCGGAGAGGATAGAAGCTCATTACAATTATTCAATTTTACACAAAATTGGTGTGGTGGGGTGATCGAGCACCTGTGATAGCCATGGGATCCATGAAAAAGTGTGCCATGGAGGTCAACTATAAAACTTATTTGGTGTCATAGTTTTTTTTTTTTGATTGACATTTGAAACTCTTCAAATAGACAGAGAACCAATGTCTCTTGAGCAAAGGGCCGTTTTTTTCTCAAGAAATCTCATGGTCAAATGTAAAATCCATCATAACCAGCTTGTGCTATGCTTTGGAACATGAGCTGATTTAATCTGGTACAAGCTGGTTTGAACTGGTGAAACAGCCCAAACCAATGTCCCGGAAGCCTTTTTAGTCGCATTTTTAATAGGTCACATCTTGGTTACTTGTGTAACCTCCATTCCCTAAAGGAGGGAACAGAGGCGTATCGTCTGGAAACAGACTGATTGGGAACAATTTACCTGAGAATCCGCCATTTTAAAGGGCAAATTGTTTTGAATTTAAACTCATCGGGACCTATGCTCATTCTACTGTTTTCAGAGAAGCCGAAACCACTTTTAGTCATTTCTGGAGACCCACTGTCAAGAAAACCAACCGAATTGGTAATCCTCTATAAAAGGCCATGCTTGAGGTCAAGTTAGGTCACTGAGAGCCTGTGAGAACCTGTTTGAGTGCTCCTTGTGGCCCTTGCCTGGATAAACATGTTATTCAGGGAAGTCCAGCAACGCTGATGTTGTTATCAGTTGATGGACAGAGAGATCAAAAAGATTGCACTAACAAAGATCACACCCATCTATCCGTAGGTAGGAGTGTGGGGGGACCGCGATAAGGCCTGAATAGGGCTAACGGTGGAAATCAATGTCCTCACAAGGGAAGGGAGGGAAAAGGTTCCTTGCCTAAAGTAAGAGAGGGAATGGAATGGGAGCAAATGAACCAGGGAGTTGTATAGAATAGAGAGAGATGGGTTCACAAAGGAAGAGACCCCCGAATCTGGACCTCAGTTCTGTAGGGGTCAGGCCAAAGGTGCTCTGCTCAGTCAGGGGCCAGAGGAGGGAGAAAGTTCTTATCTGAGTGTGCTTTCCGGGAAGGAAAAAGCACTGCAAGCCAAACCACACAGTCTCCTCATTGGTGGCTGCCACTACTCAGCACCACAGAGGTAACGGAACCAATATCAAGGTTGTAATACCAGTTGAAGGTGTTGGGTGTAGACCAGCCTGCAGGTCTACATATGTCTGCGAGTAAGAGCCTCCCCGGGTCAAAACCCACAAAGCCTTGCATGGAATGGGCCCTCAGCTGAGGAGGGCAGGGTGTCTCACACAACTGATAAGCAAGCTAGATAGGCTCCACAAGAGCTCCACAAGAGCTGCTGGGAGTTAAGAAACTCCCAGGTTTGGTCCACTTAGAGCCGGAGGGATCTGACAGGACAAAGCAAACCCTGGGCTGCATCTGTCTCTTCCAGGGGAAGGGCTTGCAAGGTCACTCCCTCATTACGAAAGGGAACCGATAAGGACCATGGGGACGAATTCAGCCTGGTTCTGATATCAACCAGGAAATTGTCAGGACCAAACTCCAGGCAGGACTTGTCGACAGACAGCGCATGGGGATCTTCCACCCTCTTAAGGGGGGCCAGCAGGAGTACAGTCTTCAAAGTGAGGAGGTGCTGCTCCGCTGGCCGTAAAAGTTCAAAAGGGGCTCAAATCCCTCAAGAGGCGACGGAGATGAGGGTATTGAGGGTCTAGAGGATTTTATGCAGTTAGCCCCCAAGAGAAATCTCACTGGCAGTTCATGGCTTTCGACTGATTTCCCTAAGACCAGAAGGTGAAAGGTGGAAAGTGCAGCAGCGTAGACCTTGAGGGACGAAGGGGACAGTCCCTGATCGAACCCCTCCTGAACAGAGGTCAGCATGACTCTGACAGAGCATGCCGTAGGATCTTTCTGGTTGGAAGAAAACCAATCAATGAACCGACCCCACATACCACCATACCAAGCTCTGGTAGAGGGTGGTTGAGACTGGGGGTCCACCGGGGACGGATGTGCCATGTGTAGGGACCAGATACCAGATGTCCGGCTGTGGGTGCAGTGGCTTCTCTATCTGGGCTAACTCCCAGAAATACAAGAGGTAAGCAACATTCTGAATCAATAGCTTGCAAGAGTCGAATGAGAGACTTACCCCCAGTTCACTCCAAGGAAAAAAGTAGAATGAGCATAGGTTCCTATAACTAATCACTTACACTCTCAAAACAATTTGCAATGGTGGTCACTCTGAGGTAAATTGTTTTCAATCAGTTGGTTTCCTGATGATACATCTCCGGAAGTGACTGAAAGGAAACAATCTGTCTGCCTCCAGTCAGCCATAAATATGAAAATATGTTTAGGGATGAACATGCTTTGAAGTCCACCACTGACAATTAGGGTTCAAGTTACAGACGAAAATACAATGTTTTGAAAGAACCAGATCAGTCACAACAGAAGCACATTATTCTGCAAAAACACCACTTTCAAATCTACTATGCATAACTGCCTAACACAACAGTTTGAATATAATGGTATGCCAAAGTTTTGGCACCCCTGTATATTTTCCTGATTTTCCTTTTTAAATAATTATCTGGGTAATACATTTCAGTTAAATATATCATATATACTTAAACCATGTTTTTTTTAAATAATTGGTTACTAACTAATTTAAAAATTATTATTTTAAAACGTGGGGTGGCACAGTGGGTAGCACTGTGGCCTTCAAGTTAGAAGGTTGTCGGTTTGAGGCTCAACGGAGCCGCTTCCTGGACGGAGTTTGCATGTTCTCCCCGTGTTTCTTCCGGGTACTCTGGTTTCCCCCACAATCCCAAAAATATGCGTCAGGTTAATTGAACAATCTAAATTCCCCTTAGGTGTGAATGAATGTGTGTGTGCCCTGTGATGGACTGGAAACCTATCCAGGGTGTACCCCCGCCTCTCACCAAATTTGAGCTAGACTGGCAGACCCCAGTGACCTCAAAAGGTAATAAGTGGGTTAGAAGACAAATGAATGTATTTTAAATGTTATTTTCAATTATTTCACAGAATCAAAAACACTAAAGTGAAATTAGTATTATTATTATTCATTCATTCATTCATTCATTTTCCAACCCACTTATTCCCTTTTTGGGGTCACGGGGGTCTTACGGTGCCTATCTCCAGCACACATTGGGCGAGAGGCTGGGGTACACTAAAGCCGACAAAGCTGCTGAGACATTTGGCACCCTAGCTGCGTCGGCAACCCAAAGGAATACTCAACAAAAAGCCATAACATCTTATATATATTAACAAAATTGTTGAGAACCCTTGATATAGGACAGAGTTTCTTAACCTTTTTGACACTGGGGCACAATTTTCCCCGTACAACGTGATTCAAGGCCCACTCAAATAACTTGTTAATGTAAATTAATCCACATCTTGTTTGATTTGTGTTTAATAATTAAATCAATTCATTTTATGGTTTATTAAAGTAAAATCTTTAAAGTATTCTTTAAATTAAAGTAAAAGAAAAATATATATATTTTCACACTGAACAGTTAAACCAAAGTTGTCATGCTTAGCACAAATTAGAATTCCAAAAATATTTATAAGGCATTTTGATAAATAAAATTGTGTGGTAATAAAGCAAGCACACTTAAAATAAGTTTAAAATGAAATAAACTGTAAATGACACTTAAATAGAGTGCAGCCTGCTGATGAACTTGACAAACTAGTGTCTTAACTTTTGTACAATATGTTACTCTCCAAATCTGTGACAAATTAACAACAGTCTGTTTTTTAACATGCTACAAATCACATTTCATGTTAGAATCTTAATGAGAGACTTGGGCCTGTCTCTTAGACATGATCAAATCCTCTCTAGGTGGAATGGGGGAAAGGCTCGCTCTAAGGGTAGCCTCCAGAGATGCTCTGAGTCTGCTGCGAGCTTTGGTCTTAGTAAGACTCCAAGATAAGTTGGAGTTCAAGAAACAAGAAACACTGATATAGGAGATAAACACATTGATATTTGAGAAGTAGAATTGGTAGACCAGAGGCACAGTTTTAGGCCATGTCCACAAGCACTCGTTTTTTTTTTTTTATCACACACCATGTACAAAAAAGAGTGTGTCCACGCATCCTTTAAAAATGCATCTACAAGGACACTGAAACACCCATGAAATGCTGTAATAACTCTACAAAACTGATTCATGGAGTTTATAAAATGATTATTGAGCACACCTCTGATCGGTGATCAAATAGTAAACACAAATAGTGGAATAAACAGCAACAAAGTCCTCACCTCAGCCACCATTATGCTTGCCGTTTCTAATGAAAATAGTGCTGCTGTTATGTGTGATAGGACAGCGTAACTGTGCAGAAAAATACCCGTATTTAAAAATAACCAGGTACATGTGGACTGGGCACTAGAAAAAGAAAAATCTCAGATAAGCAGAGCTCCAAAGGCCAACAACATCATCTTGCTGCAGATGGTGACACTGTGCATCGTTCAAATTAATAGCTTAGTGCCTGAATTGATGTACGTGCCTAATTTTGTCTAATTCATGATTGCACACTTTGCATAAATCATATAAACTTTATGTCACTAAAACATCACTGTGTTTGCCTCCTATATGCTATATTTAACTAAGATGTTCCAAAGAGCAATTTTTTCTAAAGGAAAATCGTGAAAATTTACAGCGGTGTACACACTTTTGCATACCACAGTATTTTCTCATGTGCTATGATTCAGAAATGGTCAAGAGATGGGTACATTAAGAGATCTATCCTTTTTTTAGATGAGTGTTGAATGCAGAAGGAATTCCTGACCACCATCTAGACGGCATTATCAAAAATCTTAAGAGACTGCATGATGATTTCATCCTGCAAAACAAAGCACCAACAAGTTATCTTTATCTGTTTTGTGTTACAAATTTGTTAACTAAAAAAAAACTTACTTTTTCACAGCTGTCAATGAATTCATCAATAGTCACCACACCATCCTGGTTTGTGTCCATTTTCTTAGGGAATAAAAAGAAAAATGTGAGTCATAATCAAATCAGATTTTAATAAATATGGCTTTTGTATAAATAGCTTTAAGCATCTGATCTTATTGTAAATGTTCTGCTGGCCTGGAACATTCATTCATTCATTCATTCATTTTCCAACCCGTTTATTCAAGAGGGTCATGGGGTCTGCCAGCGCACATTGGGCGAGAGGCAGGGGTACACCCTGGACAGGTCGCCAGTCCATCACAGGGCAACATACACTCACACATTCACACCTAAGTCGAATTTAGATTATTTAATTAACCTAATCGCATGTTTTTGGAATTGCGAGGGAAACCGGAGTACCCAGAGGAAACCCACGCAAGCACGGGGAGAACATGCAAACTCCTTCCAGGAAGGTCACTGGCAAGCCTCAACTTTCTAACTGGAATACCACAGTGCTACCCACTGCACCACCGTGCCGCCCTGGCCTGGAACATATCAAATAAAAATAAAATTGAATTACAATTATTTGCATTTGCAACTAATATGTAAACTTATGATGGTTTAGAATGTCCTGTGTCCGGCCCCGTGACATTGGGCATGTATGCGATGTTGTGCAGGGCGATGTTCATATCCTGAACCCATTATCATTTCCCATCCTTCTGCTTCTCTTTCTGTCTAAATACTGTCCTGTCTGTTCAAATTTGCAGGATGATGACTTTCACCGGTCTTTTTTTAAAGGCCTTGACATGATCTCGCTACGGGTGCCTTCTTTCCAAGTCACATGTTCGCCAGTGACTTTCCTGGGAGGAGTTTGCATGTTCTCCCCGTGCTTGTGTGGGTTTCCTCCAGGTACTCCGGTTTCCCTCGCAATTCCAAAAACATGCGGTTAGGTTAATTAAATAATCGAAAAATTCCCCTTAGGTGTGAATGTGTGCTGGAGATAGGCACCGGCAGAGCGGGTTGGAAAATGAATGAATGATGCTTACTAATAGATTAGCAGTCAGGCCAGGGTTATGCAAAATAAGGGGAGGTGAATTGGCCTGAAAAGGATACCCTCTTGGTTTAATAAAAAAAGTTACTCAGAAGGAGGGCGAGATTTCAAAGCCTTTAAAAAAGGACCGGTGAGAGTCATCATCCTGAAAGAGAGCAGGTACGGAACCAGCATCAATCCCTAACAGGCGGTAAGGGAAAGAAAGGGGGGAATTCATAACAACCACCAACCTAGGCGTGTATTATATTCATCAAAACAGGGGTTGCCAACTGGGACTCCCACCTCTGGACCCTACCTCTGTCAGGATTAGGCATTAGCCAATTGTCACGCTCCCAGAGATCACAGTCCAACACTCGATATACGTCAAAGTGGACGGTTGAAAGGGAACGTTGGGTATGATTGCCTTGCTTCACTCTGGTACTTTTCCAAAATGCTAGAGACTTAGGACAAAACTGTGATTGATAATGATTTGTTTTTGACACCCTATTTTTATATTTTTTAAAAGAATGTTTTTCAAATCACAAATTTTTATTATTATTCAAAAAAAAACCTTTTTTATACCAAAAACTACACATATTCTTTACCTAAATGCTATGTATTTTTATGTGTCAAAACAATTCTGTTTGTTTTCTAAAAATGTTTATATAATCCCATGTTTGTCATACTTGAAAGAATCCCCTGACGTGTTGTCTCACTTCTTCTTCCTTCAGGCGTGGATGGATAGATTTCCCCATTAAATCGTAAATGGACTTCAATATATCTGACATTTCCTAGAAAAATAAAAACACACGACTTTTAGAATTTGGATTTAAAATATGATAGACCTAAATTTAATTTTGTTCAATATTCAAAAGATTTCAGACCTCTTTAGTAATCTGTCCGTCTTTATCTATGTCATAAAGGTTGAAGGCCCAGTTGAGCTTCTCTTCAGTCGTGCCTCTCAACAAAACAGAGAGATCACCCACTAATTCCTGGAACAGTAAACAAATAATAGGCAATAGAAAATTAATTTATTAAGGATTTAATATCTAGGTTAATGTTGTACAAGTGAAATACTGTATTTTTTTGGTCAGAAATCCTTACCTCAAAACTAAGAGAACCATTCTTATCTTTATCGAATGCATTGAAGAGGAATTGGGCATACTTTGAGGAGTCTGAAGAAAAAAAAATCAAGGATTTAACTGCTTCAGTAAATAAAAAACATTATTATTCTTGAGCAGCCTACATTTTTGAGCATTGTGTTGACCCAGTAAGCTTGAATAAAAATGGAACCAACATAAATACTGTGGCAACAATTAAAAACATAAAAAACACATTGTGTAAATGTAAAAAAAATGTTTGCCATGCAAAACAAATTTTAACCTTTCCCTTCTGTGGTATTAAAAAGGTCATGAAATGCTTGTTTATTTGCTCTATTCATTGAGGTATGCGTATAGGGTTCTTTCAGTCATTAAACAAAATTAATAAAAACTTTGTGAAAAAACACTGTTGTATTAAAAAATTAGCTTTTTTATTTTCAAGCATTACTTTCCTTGACCTTCTGTTCCTTTAAAAATCTCTTTCTGTGAATTGACTGAAAATAATAAAACAGATCATTTATCTTTACTTCTACCTGTATAGTAGTTTTGAGTTTTAACTGTGTGGGGCTATCAGTGTTGCCAGGTGCTATTAATCAGTCTGTGTGTTTGCCAGCGGTGCGTCATCAAGACGTACACAGTTTAAAAAACAACACAGCTGATGGAGTCCGAATGCTCAGCGGAGGAGAAGAGGACTATTTCCCTCCGCCTGGAGCAGGGAATAGATAGCGCAAGAGCCACCAGGAGCCCAAAAAGGGCCCAGGAGGTGTCCACTGACCGGGTCTAGAGTCACTGGGGCTCGGCTGGATTCAAGTCCCCCAGAGGAGCTTGCCGGTCACTGGAGGCCCATTTTCTGACAAGGAGTTGATGACAGGGCACATGGATCCAGTAAGCACAGAGCATGGCGGATGTACCAGCATGGTGGGACCCCACACCTCTGGCCTCATCGAACCTGCTCACCACCAGCTCCAAGACGAACCGAGTGACTCTTTTTTTGAGTGACTATTTAATATGGTGCTATTGTTTTAAATAAAAGCCCTTGAAAGGCGAGTTGTCTCTCTCGACATCCGCTACATTACATTAACTTTTGTTAAGGCCACAGTGTGGAGCAGGTTCAATACAGGTTGAATACTTGCCCATAACGTTCCTGGCAGGGGTTTGCATGTCTTCGCTGTGCTTGTGTGGGTTTGCCCAAAAATGCAATGGAATATTTTTCATAGTGTGACCAGGCGGTTAGGCAGTGAATGTGTGTGTGTTGCCCTGTGATGGACTGGAGACCTGTCCAGGGTGGTACCCTGCCTTGAACCCCTGTGATTTTATGAACAGATTATTATTAAATAAAAGTTTAGGACAATCTTTTAACTATTGCATGATTTGCAGTTTGCATTGTTTTCACCAAATCAAAAGGCAAAATTGCCTTGCTTTCTATACCTGCTTTGCAGGGTCAGGGCGATCTTGAGCTTCATCACAGGGCAACACACACACCTCCTCTTGTCAAACATTAGCAATGAAATGAAGTTACCTCCCAGTGGGAAGAAGAGAGCATAGATGTTTTTAAATGTGTCCTCGTTCACAACTCCACTTGGACAATCCTTGGAAAACAGGAGCAGACAAGATTTGTAAATGTTAGCAGGGAGCAGAACGACAGCATGATTCTTAATTCCAGCCCCAGCAGGTGGCTTTTACTGAACTCTCACATTCTTGAATCCTCTGTAGAGCAGCTGCAGTTCTTGTCTGGAGAAATGGGTCTGTGCCTGCAGTTGCTCCAGATTTTCCGGATGATACCTCTCGGTTGTGCTCTCCTGTTCTTCATCCTCGTTATCTACAACACAGCAGACATGACAGCAGCATTCTAAATTAGGGTGTACACTTTTTATATTAATATAGGCACCACAAAAATGCTCATATCTTGTTTCAATTATCACTTGATCTGTCACATGACGCGTGCTTTCTTTTTAATGAAGAATCCTGGATTAGCAGGTCCAGTGAAACTAATTACACCATCCCATCTTTCCTAATGAATAATGAAAAGAGACCATGCTTCCTTTCACACACCATTACCTCGTTGAAACAGACATCGAATGAAAGACATTCTCGGTTGTGGGATGAGGAATAAGACCAGTCGAGGGTAAACTTGAGCAGGTAATTTCACACATTTAAACATATTTTTATTTTCATTTAGTTGTTTTTTTTCATACAATCAAAAAAGAGTCTGTTGGCCTCTTTCCATGAATTATATATATTTGATTCACAACTGTGCTTAGTGAACACAATATGTCCTTGTACACTAGTCCTTTAGGACGAGTATAATACCTTTGTCCCAGTTTCACATGAAGAGCGTCCTGGTGCATCCTGGAGGTTGATGCCTGGGAGCATAGTTTTCAGATATTGTCCTTGTGTTTTAAAAATGGAACAGATACTTCAACCTATTTTCTGAAAATGTACCCCAGACATTTACATTTTAGCCCCTTTCCCAACATTTTCAAAGAAGCATCTCCACACGTATTGTGTTAGGAGTCATATACATTAATATACTGTGTTTTGTTTATAATAATAATAATAATGTGTTTTTTTTTTTTTAGAAGAGGCTACTTTTATGTTTACATGTACACCTGAATCCATTGTTCTGGTGTTTGAAAAAAGGAGGCAGGATCAAGCGCGAGACCAAATCATTTTTCATCTAGTTTTCAATCATTAAGCTCTCTTAAATCAATTTTCTTTGAAATCAGGGAATTGAATTATCAAATTTGTTTCTCAATTCTCCAAAACCCTGCTGAGTTGATGTAAAAATCAACATGTAGTCAGAGTACCAGGATGTTGTTGTTGTTAAGCAGCAAAATTTATTGTTGTGTGATTCACTGTTCGAATCGATTTTCTAAGAGTTCAGGGACCCACAACCCGATGACAAACAAAGAAAGGAGAAGCAATTCAGAAACGTGGATTCGTGCTCTAGTGAGTCAAACTAAATTCCGATATTCACTAATCGCAAATGTATTGTTTGGCATCTTTATGTCATGTGCAATTTTCTTAAAAATAAAATCCAGAGTTTTGCTCCAAAAAGCACTCGCTCAGGCTCAACACACAATTTCACTAAATGTGCTTCTTCTTCTAAAAAAAAACCCCCCAAGTTCAGGACAAAATAAAACATGCTACAGTAAAAATTCTGAAAGCCAATAATACTTGTTACGATGTAAATACTTTTTGTAAGCATCCACAAGATAAAATAAGAAATGAATGTGTAAACGCATGAAATATTCGACTTCTAGAAATCACTTGGATTTTCAAACCTGTGAATGATAAACAATAAACCTGGCGTGAACAAGAAACTTTTCAGATCTCCTTCAATAACTTGAAAACGACACAGTAAGATTGGTGCAAATAAGAAGCTGGAAGCTTGTGTTGCCTTCCAGAAGCGTTGCATCTGTTTAAGGTGTAATAATACACGTCAACAAGAAGCCTCGTATTTATATAACTCTATAAATAAAAAATAATTATATATGCAGATACAGTGGTGTGAAAAACTATTTGCCCCCTTCCTGACTTTTTATTCTTTTGCATGTTTGTCACACAAAATGTTTCTGATCATCGAACACATTTTAATATTAGTCAAAGATAACACAAGTAAACACAAAATGCAGTTTTTAAATGAATGTTTTCATTATTTAGGGAGAAAAAAATCCCACATAGCCCTGTGTGAAAAAGTGATTGCCCCCCCCCCCACCTTGTTAAAAAATATCTTTACTGTGGTTTATCACACCTGAGTTCAATTTCTGTAGCCACGCCCAGGCCTGATTACTGCCACACCCGTTTCAATCAAGAAATCACTTAAACAGAAGCTACCGGACACAGAGAAGAAGACCAAAAAGCTAGACATCATGCCAAGATCCAAAGAATTTCAGGAGGAATGAGAACAAAAGTAATTGAGATCTATGAGTCTGGTAAAGGTTATAAAGCCATTTCTAAAGCTTTGGGACTCCAGCGAACCACAGTGAGAACCATTCTCCACAAATGGCAAAAACATGGAACGGCCGGCCGCCCAAAATTACCCCAAGAGCACAGAGACAACTCATCCGAGAGGTCACAAAAGATCCCAGGGCAACATCCAAAGAACTGCAGGCCTCACTTACTTCAATTAGGTCAGTGTTCATGACTCCACCATAAGAAAGAGACTGGGCAAAAACGGCCTGCATGGCAGAGTTCCAAGACGCAAACCACTATTAATCAAAAAGACCATTACGGCTCGTCTTAATTTTGCTAAAAAACATCTTGATGCCTGCCAAGACTTTAGGGAAAATATCTTGGGAACTTACGAGACAAAAGTTGAACATTTTGGAAGGTGCGTGTCCCATTACATCTGGCGTAAAAGTACCACAGCATTTCATAAAAAGAACATCATACCAACAGTAAAATATGGTGGTGGTAGTGTGATGGTCTGGGGTTGTTTTGCTGCTTCAGAACCTGGAAGAAGATGAATTCTACTGTCTACCAAAAAATCCTGAAGGAGAATGTCCGGCCATCTGTTTGTCAACTCAAGCGATCTTGGGTGCTGCAGCAGGACAATAACCCAAAACACACCAGCAAATCCACCTCTGAATGGCTGAAAAACAAAATGAAGACTTTGGAGCGGCCTAATCAAAGTCCTGACCTGAATCTCATTGAGATGCTGTGGCATGACCTTAAGATAGCGGTTCATGCTAGAAAACCCTCAAATAAAACTGAATTACTACAATTCTGCAAAGATGAGTGCGCCAAAATTCCTCCAGAGCGCTGTAAGAGACTTGTTCCAAGTTATCACAAACGTTTGATTGCAGTTATTGCTGCTAAGGGCGGCCTTACTTTTTCACACAGGGCTATGTGGGATTTTTTTCTCGCTAAATAATGAAAACATTCATTTAAAAACTGCATTTTGTGTTTACTTGTGTTATCTTTGACTAATATTAAAATGTGTTTGATGATCAGAAACATTTTGTGTGACATTTAAAAGAATAAAGTCAGGAAGGGGACAAATGGATACCACTGTACTGCTGTATCTGCATATTACAATAGCAATTGATTTTTAACACGTTGCTGTAAATAATTTTTTTTTATTAATGGTGCCCCTCTCTTGAGTGGGTGCCCTATGCAGACTGCATACTCTGCGAGTAGGGAGTAGGTCTACTACTTACTCTAAAACAGAATCAAAGACAAAACACTGAATAGCCTATTTCTTCTACATTGCAGTATTCAAAAAAAGATAAAAAAAAGATTTTTTTTTTTGTTCATTTGTATCAATTTCTATTTTTGTTTTTTGGGGGCATTTTATAAATGAAACTGGCTTAATACTTATGCACACCTGAGTGGGATGCCAGAGTGACCTACTAAAAATCTTTTTAAGGTTTTAAAGGTGCTCCTAGAAGATGCTGTAATCAATCACAACAGGAACACCCCCCCCCCACACACACACACACATACACATACCTCACTCTTTCCTGAACAGCTGATACTGTGCTAGTTTTAAGAGGTCGAGCTAGTTTTGTACTGGAGCACCTGTCAGATTTAAAAGTGTGTAATAGATTGTGTAGAAAATAGGTTTCTTAATATTGTTTGAAAGAAAAAAAACACTGTACATAACCTAAAATATTATTTTAAAATGATATAGAGCCTAAAAACTGTGGGCCAAAAATTTGCCAAGATATATAAATATAAAAATATCCCCCACACTATTACACCACCACCACAAGCCTGAACCTTTGATGCCAGGCAGGATGGATCCATACTTTCATGTGCCAAATTCTCATCAGACAAAGAAATTTTATTCCAATCATTCATTCATTAATTCATCTTCTAACCCGTTTATTTCCTTTCGGGGTCAGAGATGCTCTTCTGCAGACGTCGATTGTAGCGAGTGGTTATTTGATTTACTGTTGCCTTTCAACTTGGACCAGTCTGGCCATTCTCTTCTGGCATCAACAAGGCATTTGCAGCCACAGAACTGCTGCTCACAGAGTATTTTCTGTTTTTCTGAGCATTCTCTGTAAACCCATATGAGATCAGCAGTTTCTAAAATACTCAAACCAGCCCGTCTGGCACCAACAACTATGCCATGTTCAAAGTCACTTAAATCACCTTTCTTCCCCATTCTGATGCTTGCTTTGAAGTCAAGAAGATCGTCTTCACCATGTCTACATGCCTAAAGAAAGAGTGTGATCGGCGTCAACAAGCAGTTGGACAGGTTTACCTAATAAAGTTGCTGATGAGTGTATTCCCTGTTTATTTTAAACTTTTCTAAAACAGAAAACTAGTTGAAATTACCTGAAAAGATAGCAATCTCTGTAATACTTGATTCATGGCATATTAAGGGATCATCTGAATCTATGTTCGGCTATGAAATGATGGAGTGTGTAATTATATTTAGTCCCACAAGGATATGAAGCATAGCCAAGGGAAAGATGAAATTAATTAGTACTTTAATCCACAAAGGTAAAATATTTAATGATGAGTGCTGTCATTTGAGTAATTCTAACCATGAAAGGGTAGTAAAAATAATTTATATGTTTATTCTTTTTAAATATTATTTTATTGCAATGGAGAAGGCTCAGGCTGCGCATCTACCTCTAACACGTGACTCTGACTGGCACTTTTTCACTCTCTTAAATGTTCTTTGCAGTAGCGCAAACCTGTTAATAATAGAATAGGGATACAAACAACTAATCCTAAACAACTGCACAGTTTGTTTTTTGTTTGAAGTAAAAATTCATTTGACATTTGATTCATAACAGGTATTGTTGCATCTTTAAATAAAGTTAGCTTTTGACACTTTGCATAAGTTAATGGTACTTTTTTATGGAAACAACACCTCGACATTACACGTACGTTCTCTAATCTCTACTAGTTCTTTCTATAATACGTCTCTATATATACTAAGCAGGTAAACCTCAATCACTATAGCGTCCCCCTCTACTGGTCTTCAATGTACTACAATCATTATTCTATGCAAAATGAATATATGAATATGTAATATATCACCGGTATTGACAATTTGAAAAAGGTTCAAGTACAATAATTGAAGAGTTTTATATTTTAATATTTAATCTGTACATTGACAGTACACTTTAATAGATTGCCAGTCACATAAGGTCAATAGTCGTGAGTGCTAGTCAATGTCAGTTGGAGTGGTCCAATAGTAGCAGAGTGACGTCAGTGCCAGTCGAAGTCGTCCAATAGTAGCAGAGGGGTAGTCAGTGCCAGTCGAAGTGATCCAATAGTAGCAGAGTGATGTCAGTGCCAGTCGAGGTGGTCCAATAGTATCAGAGTGACGTCAATGCCAGTCGGAGTGGTCCAATAGTCGGAGACTGCTAGTCAGTGCCAGTCGGAGTGGTCCAATAGTCGGAGACTGCTAGTCAGTGCCCGTCGGAGTGGTCCAATAGTCGGAGAGTGCTAGTCAGTGCCAGTCGGAGTGGTCCAATAGTAGCAGAGTGGTAGTCAGTGCCAGTCGGAGTGATCCAATAGTAGCAGAGTGGTAGTCAGTGCCAGTCGGAGTGATCCAATAGTAGGAGAGTGGTAGTCAGTGCCAGTCGGAGTGATCCAATAGTAGGAGAGTGGTAGTCAGTGCCAGTCGGATGATCCAATAGTAGGAGAGTGGTAGTCAGTGCCAGTCGGAGTGGTCCAATAGTCGGAGAGTGCTAGTCAGTGCCAGTCGGAGTGGTCCAATAGTAGCAGAGTGGTAGTCAGTGCCAGTCGGAGTGATCCAATAGTAGGAGAGTGCTAGTCAGTGCCAGTTGGAGTGGTCCAATAGTAGGAGAGTGCTAGTCAGTGCCAGTTGGAGTGATCCAATAGTAGCAGAGTGGTAGTCAGTGCCAGTCGGAGTGATCCAATAGTCGGAGAGTGGTAGTCAGTGCCAGTCGGAGTGGTCCAATAGTCGGAGTGATCCAATAGTAGCAGAGTGGTAGTCAGTGCCAGTCGGAGTGGTCCAATAGTCGGAGAGTGCTAGTCAGTGCCAGTCGGAGTGGTCCAATAGTAGCAGAGTGGTAGTCAGTGCCAGTCGGAGTGATCCAATAGTAGGAGAGTGCTAGTCAGTGCCAGTTGGAGTGGTCCAATAGTAGGAGAGTGCTAGTCAGTGCCAGTTGGAGTGATCCAATAGTAGCAGAGTGGTAGTCAGTGCCAGTCGGAGTGATCCAATAGTCGGAGAGTGGTAGTCAGTGCCAGTCGGAGTGGTCCA
>SRMA01026092.1:0-25025 GCA_007224835.1 Danionella cerebrum | reverse complement strand
TGGTTCCATATACTACACAAGATGGCAAAGCGATTCTCAGTTCAGACTGCAGTACAACTGATACTGCGGTACAACTGAGTTCAAATCTTTGACGCTGACATACAGGACAGTCACAGGCTCCGCTCCTTCATACCTTCACAATCTCCTCCAGCTCTACGTCCCCTCCAGACGCCTCCGTTCAGAAAATGAACAGCGTCTGTTGGTCCCATCAAAAAAAAAAAAAAAATCTCTCACCAGGACCTTCTCCTTCACAGTTCCTGGCTGGTGGAATTCCATTGCCGTCCCTGAATCTCTTTACACCTTCAAAAAGCAGCTAAAAACTCTACTCTTTCGAGAGCACTAACTAACTTAAAAATAAAAAAAAAATTAAAAAATAAAAAACCCTCTGAAGCACTGATTTGAATTCATTTTCTGTACTAGCTTGAAAGTGTTCTATGTGTATGTCTTCTGATCAATCCACTTTGTACCAAACTGCTTAATGTTTACTCCCAATGTAAGTCGCTTTGGATAAAAGTGTCTGCTAAATACATAAATGTAAATGATACTGGAAGAGACAGAGGGATTTGAAGATGAAGCAGAGGAAGATGTTTGGAACATATTTCTGAAAATTCTGACACTGAGTTTGAAGAAGTGGATGAAGATCAGCCAGGTCAGAAAAGTAAAAGAGACTCAGGACCAGACCTTCATCAGTCTGGACGATATGAACAGCGAGGGCAAGCCTCTGAACAGCTGCGGCCAGGACAAGCCTATCAGCCTGCTTCAAAATGAAAAAGAACTTTAGGACCAGGCCGCCAGCAAGAATTTACAAGATCAGCCACTGAGCAGCCCGGCATAGGATCAGACTGTCAGCAGCTTATAAAGGACATATGGATGTCAAAATATGGCAGAATTGAATGGTCGTCCTGCTCAAAAATGAAGCCCCCCGCCTGGCTGCCAATGTGATTTGGATGATACCAGGACCTACACGTTTGGGAGTCACTCATGCACACGACATCAGATCTTCTTTTGACCTTTTTATGACATACCCCATCAAGACAATCATCAAGACAATGAGGAATTATTGCTGTTTTATGATGCATTTGCTTACGTTTTTACATTTTAATAAAAAATAAACAAAAACGAGTAGCACTTCTATTCATAATCATCTGATTTGACACAGGTGAAGGAAAAAAAAATGTAAAAAGTGTTGTTTATATTACTTAAAAATGTGATGAACATCTGTTGAGTATAAAAAAAAAAGAAAAGAGAATTCAATATGTTGAATTAAGGACCTAAAAATGCCATGGGTCCACCAGACCCAGCAGGACCCCCTGTGTAACACAAAACGAAGACCCTACAAGGTTAATATGTTATTGTGTCTAGTGTTTTGATTTCAAAAATTGTGTAGAAAATAAAATAATTTTTCAAGAATGTAGCTTACATTTTTAAATTACGTAAATATTTTTTGCGAAAAAAAAATATTCTTGAATGCCAGGAATTTTTTTTTTTGTCAAAACTTGCACAAATGTATTGCAGTACATTGCCTTGAGATTTTGACTTTTCTAAAGAGTATCAAAGATGCAGCATGGAAATTCAAATAAGGGGCAGGTTTGGACGGAATTCTGTGTGATAAAAGAACTTTTGATAAGCATTTTGATAACTATTTAATGTTATACACACAATACTTTTTAAAATCAAAACACTAAACAGACACTAAACAGCAGCTAGAAACATTAACAACCAGCATGAAAAGTTTTTTTTAAGCACTTAATAAATACAAGTGTAATATACTGTAGAATTCAGACGTTCTATACTGAAAACATCTGTAACAAATCCATATTACACTTCTTTTTTTTTTTTTTTTACCTTGTCCTGTCCTGCTCAAAAGCCATCACATGGGAGAGTTTATGCCTTGCTGAGTTGGACAGTTTTGCTTTCTCCAGGGGAGTAAAACGCCTGGGGTGATGTTTTCTCCTCTGGATTTGAACATTGAATGTATTTATTAAATATTTATTAGTTGTGGTTCCCGCGAGTCAGTTTATAATAGTTGTCAGGACAAGACGGTGTTGAACTGAAAGGGGGAGTGGATAAAGGATTGGGGAAGGGTGAAGGTACACAAGTAAAAAAGGAAAAGAAGAAAGAAAGAAGAAAAAATAATAATAATAATAAAAAATAAAGTAAGTGAACAAAAATAAAATAAATAAATACCTACCTGAACATAACGCATAAGTCCTAGTAACAGTTCGTTTTGTCCATGTCCCTTTGTTATAGTTCATGCAGAACCACACACACTGACCCGATCCGCAGATATCTAACAATATTACACTTCTAGTCTATATCTAAAGTGTAAAATCAAGATACTCTGTCTGGTGAATGCTCATTTGCAGTCTTTGTTTCACCCACAAGATGGTGCACAAAAAACAACACAAAGACTAAATAATTCTTGTTATCCAGCACAGACTCCATTTCAAATCTAAGGGTCTGCATCACCTTTAATAATTATGTTAATTTTGATGAAATGTAATGTGAAATCATTTTTGAGTGGTCCTTAGATGAAATTGTGCACCAGTTTTTGCATAATAACCTCGTCTGATTAACACAATAAGCCCCTAGAGAGGTTTAACATGCACATCTTACATTCTCACTGACACTCAGGAAGCGCTTGATTATAATTGCAGCAGATGATGGAGTCACAACGTGGAGAAGTATTTATTCAAAGGAGTGTGTAGGAGTTAATATGTGTATAATATGTAAGAACAAAGAAGAAACTTCAAAAGTGTCCTTTCTTTGAGGAATTGTTGAATTATAATTCTCACAGTTTCTTCTCACTTTTGTTCTCAGTAACTTGTTTGTTTAAATGCAGCTCTACATTTAGAAGATCAATACCTAATTATCCAGTCCCAGCTAATCCAAACCCCTTGTGCTTACATGGGCATTCTCCAGGGAACTATTTACACCCATCTCATTGACTCAATTTGAATGGTGACTGAATACAAGGGTGAACGTCTAGGTTACTTGCATAACCCACGTTCCCTGAAAGAGGAAGAAAGATGCCAGAGGAATACCGATTGACTGGAAACAATTTTCCATGAGTGCCTCAGTCGAACTTTTAAAATGGGCAAACTTATTTGCCAGTGTAGGTGATTAGCAATATAAAACTGAGCGTGAACCTACGCTCATTCTAGAATACTTCTGGAGAGCAGAACCCACTTACCTCACTGCACCTCAGATTATCGTCTTCCAGGACATGGCTAAGGGTTACATCTCTGTTCCCTCTTTCAGGGAATGTGGGGTTATGCAAGTAACCTAGACGTTCCCTTTCAATAATTTCCTGAGACGTATGTTGGATGAATACCGACTGTGTGGGAACCCTTCATAAAGCATCATGCCGAAGCCCTAGCAGACAGGCCGACGCCAAACTCAGAAGGTTAGCAGCTATGTTCGTTATTACCCGAATGGGACCTCCTGCCCCTGCCCGGAAATATCATTGAGGGGGAAGTCGCACAACACTGAAAGTATAGCTGTCCTCGGTTGAGGGAGCGAGCGACCAGAAGGAGAGCACCCCTCAACCCATGGGGAGGGGTGCGCAGAGACTGTCTCGAGACCTGGAGCTACCAGCGAATCATCGTCCTGAAAAGCATGGCTTGGCAGGGATGGGAAGAGCCATCGTTTTCCACCAAGAAGGGGGGGTGGGGGGATGGTGGTAACAGGACAGTTCACACTAGCCGCCTGAGAAGGGAGCTGTATGTGATACACAGAAAGGGAGCGCCAGAGAAGGGACTCGCACACACCAGAGTTAGGCGGCTCTGCTCCCAGTTGACCTTCAGACCCAGTCGGTTTAAATGCCAAACCACCACACCCCGGTGTTCAATCAACTGGTCCTGAGACGTGGCTAAAAAATGCCAGTCATTGAGGTAATCCAGGATTTGAATGCCTGCCTATCGGAGCAGGGCGAGGGCAGTCCTGGCAACCTTGAAAAAGGTGCGAGGGGAGAGGACAAGACCGAAAGGTAGGACTGGTATGTTCGGCCCTTGAAACAACCTTAGAAATGTTCTGTGTCTTGGAACCACCTCTACCTGGAAGTACGTGTCCTTCAAGTCGATAGTAGCAAACCAATCCCCAGGACAAATGCACGGTAGAATATTGCAGACCGTCAGCATCTTGAACCAAAACATGGCCAGGCATCAGTTCAGATGCCTCAGGTCCACGATTGGTCACAACCTGCCCTTATTTTTGGGGACTAGGAAGTACGGGCTGTAAAACCCGTGCTCCATATTGGCTGGAGGAACCGGCTTGACTTCTCCTTTCTCCCAAAGGGCAGCGATCTCCTCTCACAGGAATGAGGCGCCCGTCCGGTGGAGAGGGGTATGCACCACGCCTCTAAACCTGAGGGCTTTCAGGAACTGAATTGTAGATGACCCGCTGAGGTTGACCGTGTCTTCTGCCGTGCAGTGGTCTTCCTCGAACCAGAGGTTGAAGGAGTAGACCGTGGTGGAGGCGCTCTCCTTGGTGTCGAACAGTGTTCCGGAACAGAAAGAACAGATTTTCATTTATGTTGAGGTCAAGACAACATGGCAAAACCTTTATGCCTCTTGATGTAAAACTGAATTTTGAGGTGTGTCTATGATCATTAATCATTTGTAGAATCCATCCTCTCTTTAACGGCAGCTTTTTTCACAGAGGGCCTCAAATTACTGTCCAAAATTGTTGAAATCTTAATGGATCCATCTTTCCTTCAACTCCTGAAAAAGGAGGCAAAGAATATTGAGGAGTAGAATTATGAATTGACAAAAGTATTTATTTTTGATGCAAAGGCTTTGTTAGCAGATCGAACATAACAGATGGGTTGCATGGCTTGCCTTGTTGGCATAATCTTTGGGCTTGACAATGTCATAAATACAATACTAATATGGGCTCATCCCAGACATTGACAAATCAAATTAATAGAAGAAAAAAACGTGTTTATAGAAGGGTCATGAATAGGTCATGACAAATCTCAGATGGTTCTGTACACAAAAACTGTTGGAATAATTACTAGAACACAAGAGTTACTCTTCAGCATTAAGGATATAAAACATCTATCATATAATAAAACATTTATACTAAATAAGAAAATTATTATTGCAACCACAAGTTCTGAAGTTTGACTGAGAGTTTGGAGGGTTAATAGAGATGTGCTTTGTAATGCTTTTACCTGGGACAGAGGTAAAGGGTTATTAATAACATTGATTTATAAAAAAAAACTGCCATAAAAAGGGCACCTCCAAGCTTAATTACAAAAAGGGCAAGTCCTCTGCACAGGTTCAGCCTGAAACGCAGCACATGAAACACAAACCAGTGCTGGGGGGTTGGGAGAAGACCATACTGAACTAATCACAATACAGGAAAAAGATGTTATCAGACTTAACAACGTTCCTCAAGACAGAGGGCCGCATTTATGAGCATTAAGCATTCAAAAATACAAATTTTAATCCATTTATACACCCTACTGTACACCAGTGCCCTGTTCACAACAGGAGGTTCCGAGGACATGATCCATCCACACCCTGGGGGGAATGAATGGATTAAGGTGGGAGACATGGAAGACGAAGTGGTCACACAAAAGGTAAGCGCAGAGAAAAGGTGAAAAAATGAGTTGCATGGCTGCATTGCAATGATGTTGGAGACTGCAATGCAGTTTATATTTTAAAATGTTATATTGTTAGTGTATTTTTAAAAAGAAAGAGTTGCTAAAGAGCTGATCAATTGGGCTACAATAGAAGGCTCTGGGAGATACTAAACAAAAAGCCATTTGGGAGCCTAAAGAGCCGAATCTTTGAAAAAAGCAGAACTTCCCATCACTACACTAAATGTCAAGAAAAACATGTCTTCGGTTGACAAATCTTTACTTTTTATTTAAAAGAGATTGAAAATGATTTTTTCTGTTCTTTATAATGTGCTTTTTATATTTCCATTTCTCTGTGATTTCCATGTTGTAATGCCACACCTTCTGTATTGCTGTTATTTATTTCTATTAAGTAATTGTATTTTTTGAAGCATCATAAAAACATTTTATTGATTGAAACCGCTGCAAACCACACAAAAACGAATAAAAATGTTTTCTTTATTTAAAATATATTTAATGTGATAAAGTGCCTTTAAAATTGCGTTGTTTTTTACCGGGTTATCTTTAAAGTTTACTATACAACGATTCTGTTTATTATATGTAATGTTTTGAACGTTGTTTAGAAGCCTAACGAAAGACGTCACCTCTGACGTCAAAAATAGAATCTCTGAAGGCTCGGCTGAGAGAAGCGCTGGTCCTCGACGCAGAACATTCTACTGCGGTGTTTTCAGAGACACGGATCAACTTCGTGCTTTCAGATCGAGTTTAGGTTTATTTGATTCTCTGCAGTAAAGCTGATAAAGATGTCGAAGCAGCAGCAGCAGACCATCAGCCCGGTGAAAAACTTCATCGCCGGAGGCTTGGGAGGAGTGTGCCTGGTGTCCGTGGGTCACCCTCTGGACACCGTCAAAGTGCGTCTCCAGACCCAGCCCAAACCTCTTCCAGGACGATCCCCTCTTTACGCAGGAACCTTCGACTGCTTCAGGAAAACCCTGGCTAGAGAGGGCATGCGGGGGCTCTACAAGGGGATGGCGGCCCCCGTCGTCGGAGTGACGCCGATGTTCGCCGTGTGCTTCTTCGGCTTCGGGCTCGGGAAAAAGCTGCAGGCAGAAAAGCCCGGAAGACGCCCTGACGTATCCGCAGCTGTTCGCCGCCGGGATGCTCTCGGGTGTGTTCACCACCTCCATCATGGCTCCGGGCGAGAGAATCAAGTGCCTCCTGCAGATCCAGGCGGCCGCGGGGGGCAGCCGAAGTACGCGGGGCCCATGGACTGCGTGAAGCAGCTCTATAGACAGAACGGCATCCGCGGCCTCTACAAGGGCACCGCCCTGACCCTCATGAGGGACGTTCCGGCCAGCGGCATGTACTTCATGACCTACGAACGGCTGAAAAACGCTCTCACGCCGGAGGGGAAGAGCCCGTCGGAGCTAAGCGTTCCCAGCGTCCTGTTCGCCGGAGGAATGGCGGGGATCTGCAACTGGGCCGTGGCCACCCCCCCGGACGTCCTGAAGTCGCGCTTCCAGACGGCTCCCGAGGGACGCTACCCCAATGGCTTCCGGGACGTTCTCCGAGAGCTGATACGCGAGGAGGGGGTCAGGTCTCTCTATAAAGGCTTCAGTGCCGTCATGCTGCGCGCTTTCCCCGCCAACGCGGCCTGTTTCCTCGGCTTTGAGCTGGGCATGAAGTTCCTCAACTGGATTGCCCCGAATCTCTGAGGAACAAAGGGGTCTTTTTCTACAAAAAAAAAAAAATTTTTTTTTACTTACAAGAGAGGTGACCAATCCCTACAGACTTCCTCTCAACATAAACGAGGTAAAGACGGCTTATATTTTGTAAAGTTTTAAACACATAACAATAGAATGCACTTTTAAACCTGTTTCAATCATATTTTCTAGAATAGAGCTATGAGCTCTTTGTGATTGGAGCTGAAGATGAGCAAAGAAAGCAGAAGCTGATGGAAGAGCCGCATCACTGCTGAGGTAAAGTATTCAATACATAAAGTCAAACTGTTTCTAAAGATGAATTCTCATCAGTCTCGTGTCTGCAAGAAAATGTTTCATGAGAACAAACAAAGACATGAAACTAAATCTGGTGGCTTCATTTGTCCGATGATTTAATATTTTAGCGCCTTCCTCATGTTTGCCCATAGACAAAGAAATGATTTCTATACACTTTAATATTTTGTTAGAAAATCATTCATTCATTCTCCTTCCTGCTAATTTCCCGCAGCTGCTAAGCAAGGAGTTCTGTTACTGGGAGAGAGGAGGAGGAGGAGGAGCGCCTCTCAGAGACGCCAGTGGAAAGCTCATCAGTACGTAACACCACTCAGAAACCCTGAAACAGTGCAGTTCAGATGATACTAAAAGATGTTTTTTGAGTATAATGTATGCTCCTGCTGACCACGATGATGCTCTGTGTTTTCAGCTGATCTGAAAGCGCATCTGTAAAGTAATGCAGCTCGTGAGTCTGGGGCCGGAGCGGAAAGAAGACCTGCAGATCTCCAAAGAACTGAGCTGAAATCAAGTTTCATGAAGTGGTTTGCTTATAATTCACAGTTTGATCCTCTGTTAATCCCCTTCCTCTCTAGCCTTTTCAGAGTCTGAGCGTTTCCAGCGCTCCTTCTTTCACTGGCTCGGTGTACGCACGGGGAAATGTCTTCGAGGAGAGCTTCAGCACACAGCAGTGCTACGAGGACAAACAAAAATGATTTCTGAAAACAACAGGTACTGAAGAGCAGAACTCAACCAGATTAAGATTCCACAGTGTTTGTGCTTTCGGCCTGCCATCTCACTTCATCTCCCTTCGATGAACAGTTCGAAGAAGGCAAGCGGAAGAGAGAGAAGCAGAGGATTCGATGGAAGAGAGGCGGCTCGCTGAAGAGAGAGGGAGTACGAGGAAGAACAGGAGAAGAAGAGGCAGAAAGAGAAAGAGGTTCGTTCTTACGTCAGCAGAAAAGCAGAATTTGAACAGAACTCTACTAAACTTCGGGGGTTGCGTCTATAAAGTCATCCGAAGGTCTCTGAAGAGTAAATTTGAAGCTAAACGCTGGTGTAGCCAGTCGTCTTCATCATAACAGTGCATCACTGAGGGACGATCCAACTAGTGCAGTTTCAGCTCCATGAACAACAGAACTACGTTTGCTCGAAACAGTCGCTACCGATGTGCAGGATTCAATCAAATTTACATTCTGTGCTCTTTGTTCTCTTTCAGTCGATGCTGTAGACGAATGGGATACGATTGCTGTTCAGACGAAGCCGGAGAAAGTGCAGCGAATCAAAGAGGTTTGTTCTTAAGTCAAGGTCGAATCTTGTCAACTCCAAACATATTCGATCAAGTCAGGAGGGTCAAACTCCGTTCTTTAAACCGTTTAGATGAATCCTTCATCAAATACAAAAACACACGTATAAAGTTCTTAAAAAGGGCACAATTTAAGTGTGTGTGTCGACTGAAGCCAGGTTCACATGCATTCCAAACACGTTTGGTTAGTTCTTTCTTCTCGGTGAACCCATGATCTTTGAGTTGCTAGCCGGGTTAAAACTCTGTTGGTCTCCAGCTGGTGAAAAATCATCTGACAGTAGTTTCTCTTGGTTCTATCTTCTACAGACATACTCCCATCCCAGCCCTCACTGCACCACCACGGTTGGACTGTTTTGTGGAGAAGTAAAGGAGAAGATGGCAGGAGAGGATGGAAAAGCTACTAAAAGCAGCTAAAAAAACGAATAAAACGATAGATTATTGCAGTGCTGTGTGACTGTTGTTAATGATGTTCATCATGCCATTACACAGAAGTACAGGATGGATTGACGCTGTTACTCTGCCAGTCACTGGTGTTGAACTAATGAAGCTCATGTTGGTTTTAAGAGTATGACAACTTCAAAGTTAGTCCATAAATATGTTGTTTGCATTTAATTTATTCATTTAATTTTGAAGATTTTGAAGAGTGACATCAAGTGTGAGGAGTAGTGTAACTATCTAATACTATATTTGCTTCTACATTTGTTCAAATACGTTGCCTGTTATTTTTTTGAACACTTAAAAATAGACGTTACAAATGCCCCTATTATCGTTTTAAAAAAATCATTTTGTGCGTTTAATAGTCCACAAAAACTACGCTTTCATTTTTACATTTGTTCCTCAATGATTCACAGTTTATCTAGAGACCACTCCAAAAAGACTTTCCAAACCCCCTTGTGTGTCTAAAACTTTTGATTGGTACTATTTTCCCAGTTTGGTCTGAGTGGATTAGTGTGTGGAACATGTCGATTGTGGAAAACCCTTCACCATTCCAGTAAAACTGGTTTTCATAAATGCTTAATCATTTTACTGCTAATGAATAGTCAACATGGCATCAACGTCTCATCTGAAGTCTTGAGCAGTTTACGGAGCAAAAAACAACCAAGACCCACAATATATTCAGAGATGGTGATGAAAGGAAGGTGAGAAACATGAAAAGGAGATTCAAGAAGAAAACCGAGGAGTCGAGAGGCATAAACCAAGCTACTGACAAAGAGGAAAGAAGAGGTGAAGGCATAGAGAAGGGGCAGCGCAAATAGGAGCAGGACACTGATAGGGTGAGGATGCTTGAGATGAGACACAGGTGTGATAGATAATTCAAGTTCGTTTAATTTATATAGCGCTTTTCACAACAGACATTGTCTCAAAGCAGCTTTACAGTAAACCAACAAGTTTAAACTCAACAAAGTGAAAAGAAATTAATTACTAAGTGGTGTACATGTCCCTGATGAGCAAGCCTGGGGCGACTGTGACAAGGAAAACTCCCTTTAGGAAGAAACCTTGAGAGGAACCGGACTCAAAAGGGAAACCCATCCTCATTTGGGTAACAACAGCAGTGTGATAAACTATGGTATAAACATATGATCTGGTAGTATGAACAGATAATGTAGTATAAACAGATGATATAATAATATAAACATAAACAGATAATACAGTATAAACAGATGATGACTGTTAGGTGTAGGTCCAGGGGTGCCGGAACATCTCCAGGTGAATCTGTTTGTTAGGTTGAGGGCTGGTGGCGAGCCTCCCGGCGTCGGAACTTCTCCTGATGAGTGAATTCAATGAGTGATTAGGTGTAAAAGAGAAATGAGGGAATCAGAAAACACAAAATCTTAAGGAGGCGCTACACCTGAGATAGATGCTGGTGCTCAGAGAGCAGTGGTGGACAAAGTACACAAACCAAGTATTTGAGTTAAAGTAGAGATACACTCGGTTAAATATTACTCCACAATTTCACTTGAGTAAAAGTACAAACAAATGCCTTAAAATGTACTTAAATATCCAAAGTACTATGATTTATTATGGTTATAATATACCATTATATATTTTATCAAGACTCTCGCTTGAACAATATGTGAAAACACTTTGACTCTTATTAAGTTGATGCTTAATTAAACATTTTTCAAATTTCTGTTAAAAGCAACTTAAATAACAGGATTTCAGAGGAGGCCTTTTCAATTCAAGGTTTATTTTTTTAACATACATTAGTTCAAGTCAAATAAATGAACCTTTTTAATGTCTCACTTATTAAACACAGGTTCACAAGTTTTCTTTTTACTATATTGTACCTAATGTGCGTAGGTATAACCTGGCCATGGCAGAATACTGTAACAGACACTAGTTTTCAGGAGTTTCTTCCATCATTTATTAAGGCTCAGGTATTTTTCGGGCATTCGCACTAAGTTGAGTAAAAAGTAAGATATTTGACTTTGAAATGTAGCCTTTCAAAAAATTATTCAAAACTTATTGGCAAAACGTATTTCAGGTTGAGATTAAGGCAGGATTCTGATACCATATGTATGTGACAAGGGGATTATTTGTTCTTCTGACCACCATGGTCTCACTGTTGTAATTACTGACCTTCTCATATTGTAAGATTTTTGAAAGTGTTCCGAACAGTTTTGTGGTTTTATCCAATGCTATCTCTGATTAAAACAGGGCCAATCTCTTCCTTTTCGTTGGCTACGGGACCCCCAGCTGATCAAACCTATCGATTCAGAGAATGGTAGCTTGTTCACCACCGCGTTTTAATGCATGAAACGGCAACAAGTTGAGATGTTGCTGACAAATAGTGATTTGATCAATTCCTCGAGGAGTACCTTAGCATCTGCCATTGATCGATCCTCAGATTGTTTCCTGCAAAGAAGGAAAAGTAGAGATATTACACGAGGGTAACAGAGAGCCAGCAATATTTAGCAGAATTCCTTTCAAAGATCCTTGTAAGCAGCCAAGAGCTCCTGCCAACACAATGACTCCTTTTTATGGCCAGACTTGGCGGCAAGTTATGTTCTGGATGAGAGATTCCACGGTTACATTCTTCCAATCTGCGGTTACCAAAGGAATTGTTTCTTCCTGGCTTCATTTTAAACTTATGAATATTTCTGTTCCAATTGTTAGATGAACACTTCATAGAGAAAGAGTTTTTAGGGACAGACAAAATGGCCTTTGCCACATATTTGCATGAAAGATACAAGCTCTTGACAGATGGAACAGCTTACATTTGCGAGCTTCTTCGATCGTTGATACAAAACGTGACAATTATCTGCTCCCATGATCGTTCTATGTTGGGGTTACCAATGCAAAAAAGAAGCAAAAACAATTAGCAAGACCGTTACCATTTAAATTAAAACAAACATATAGTATGTAGACAAATAATCACTTACTTTTCTTTTGTAATTCAACCATAAAAATTAAAACGTATTGGTATTGCTTTTACATATTTGGTAAAAGTAATACTAATTGGTGTTTTGTCAGGATTGAAACCAATCCAGTAATACTGAGTTTGTTAAGCCAAAGTACAGGCCCCAGGGAAGGATGGCTTAAATACTACATTGGCTTAATCCAGTGGTTCTCAATTATTTGCACCCCCCCATCCCCCCCCAGCAAAAAGAAAATTGTCTTCATCTCTGTCTGCCTTTCTTTTCATAGCTGATAAAGATTTCTTCAAGTTTTCTTCAGGTTCCTTTACTCACTTCTTATCACCTGCTCGGTCCAAAATAAACCCTACACCACAGAGCTAATTCTCCCTGCGTACACTCTGACAATTAGAGCACCAACCGCTGTAGTGGATCTGTAATTACACTTTACTCTAGTATGGCAAAAAAGCTTATTCCCAGGGTCAAGCCCCCCGCCTACCCCCTCTGGCTCCCCACTGTACTCCCCACACTGTTTGTGAAGCACTGGCTTAATGGATAGATAGCGGACAGGTGTAGTTGCCTGATTGCTTCTCCTGAAATCAAATGCTTCTTTTCCTCAACATATATTATGTGAGGATTTCTTACTGACTAAAATGATCTAGTCAAGCCTCAAGCAGTACTAACAGCTTGGAATTTCAAGCATCTACAGAGCTTCATATCAGGCTGACAGATGGTGGTGGACTGGTGTATTTTAATCTCACTCACTTGTCCATGCTGGAACTGAACTCCGAGCAATGGAAACTGTAAACAAGCTTAAAGGAAATTGACAAAAAGAGTGCACATAGATCACTTCCAAGACAAAAGTTCAAGAAGTACAATTGCATTTAAAAGCTTTGGGTCACTTTTACCTGCATAGTAACTCTTTTATCAAATGTACATAACATATTTTGGTGACACAATTCATTTGCAAATACGATGGGTTATATAATTGGCAGAGGTTTGTGGTAATGTCATCACTGCACCTTTGAAGATACAGTTATGTGCTATCCAGTGTTTTTGCTGCTGTTTTGTCTTATATGGGTGTGTTTTTATTCTTATTATTAGTTGATTATGTTTTACATGGACATTTTCTTCTTGCTTCTTCCACAGGGTTCTGCCTAGACAGGTCAACACAGGGTAACACACACATTCACTCCTGGGGGGAAATTACAGAATTCAGTTAACCTGATGCATGCTTTTGAACTCCTCTGAAGATTGGCCTCAAACTATATTGATCTTGTTACTAAAAGGCCACAGTGCTAACCATTGCAGCTTTTTTGCAGTGTAGCGTTGTATGTATGTTACTTTTGTCGCTCATTGCTCATGGCCGGCCACACCCATAAGCTGTCGCCAGTGGTCGCTCATGCTCTCGTCACCGGCTCTATAGAAAAAAATGAATGGTATCAAGTGTATTTTTGGTCTTTACCTGACATAATATAATCCACAGGAGTGGTCAAAAGTGACAGGAAAGACACATCAAGGAGTACAAGAGATCCAAGAAGCCAGGAAGCAATCATGGAGAGTCAGAGGATGTGAACTATAGTTCTCACAACTAAGGAGGAGCAGGTTGAAGGTGAAGTGGGATTGAGCTCTGATTGGCTGATGGGTCAGTTGGGGTGATTATTTGTAGCTGATTTAATTGGAGTGAGATTGGTTGCGACACAGGGACAGAAGTAAAACAGGCATTTGTTCAGAAGTGAAATCCACCCGTTCAAGCCCACCAACTCCTTCTTTACTTCTTTGTGTTGGGCCCAAAGCTCTGATTGTTCTGAGGCTTATGTGATATGTCTTTCTACTCATCCTGATAAGAGGGGAGATGGGGGCGTGGTCGGAAGCTAATCAGGAGAGCAAGCGAGACCTGCCTGCGAGACTCACCAGTCCTGTTTGGCTTTGCCCTGGTTCTGTTGGATAGATTTTCCATTTTTCACCCAACAGAAACTGTTTTTCCATCTCTATCTTGTAAATAAACATACCGGTAATTTCTTTCTCTCAAACCATGCTGTACACCATTTATTTGTCAGGATCTGAGCAAATTGTGACACTTACAAAAGAATTAATAGTAATATTAACTGTATGCATCAGCACTAGCTATCAACACTCACACATTTCCTTCACAAATGTTTATCATAAAATAACAATTTGTAATTTGGACATTCTGATAATGTAACTGGGAATATTAAAGAATATCCTGGGAGCATTTGGAGTTGTTTTATAACTGAAGGGTTGGTGGTTCGATCCCCCACCAGGTCCATTCTGCCACAGTGGCTTTGCCTTTGCATTGCCCTGTATGAATGTGTGTGACTGGTGCAGTGTATTTGTTGGTGGGCTGGAGGCTGTATAGGCTTGAAATGGCAGCCATGTTCTGTCAGGCTGCCCCAGGGCAGCTGAATACCACAAGGTAGTTTATAACTGACAGTGTGGGTATGAATAATGCTAAAAAATAGTAAAGGTCTTTGAGCATTTCGAAAAATATGAAAAATATTGAAATTTCATGAGATTCAAATATATAAATTGAATCTCATGAAATTGAATCTCATAAAATGAAAAATCTTTAAACTTTATCTCTTTAATCATGATCTCTTTGTACAAACATTGCATGGGTCTTGCTGCGTTTTCATTTCATTAGTGTCATTACTTTGCTTTTGGGCGGCACAGGATAGCATGTGTCTTTCAGTTAGAAGGTTAGCATTTCAAGGCTTGCCAGTGACCTTCCTCTAAGGAGTTTGCATGTTCTTCCTGGGTTTCCTCTGGGTTCTCCGGTTTCCCCTACAATCCCAAGAACATCCGGTTATGTTAGTTGAATAATCTGAACTCTCCTTAGGTGCGAATATGTGAGTGAATGTTACACTGCGATGGACTGGCGACTTGTCTGGAGTGTACCCCCGCCCCTCACCTGATGTGTGCTGGGAGACCCCGAAAGGGATTAAGCGGGAATGAAAATTAATGAATGTGTTGCTTTTCTTAACTTCACCTCAAACGCATAGTTAAACGTATAGTTGAGTTTTAAAAGTGTTCTATTTTTTTAGACAAAAACAGACATATGATCTGACCAAAGATCCCTCAGTGCAGTGTAGAGATATTTTAAGACATATTAAGATGCAAGAAGACTGTCACCAATACGGGACAGCACAGCTTTCACTGCGGCGCTCTATTTTCCTGTAACACTCAACCAAGGTGTCCTTGCTCCCAAAACCCAGAGCTGTTTTTTAGATTAATGACCGAGCTGGTATTTCATCTGTTGCTGCAACAATCACAAAATACGATACAAGTGCTTGCAAATCTCATTCTTTCCCTGTCTCATGTTGAAACCAATAAAAAAAAAACAGTTACAGATATCCTATACTATATATAGATCATGCGCTGAGAGTCAGTGTATGCTATTCAGCTGGCAGAGCTGTTCATGGCTGACCCTCTAACCCTCTGACAGCTCTGAACAACACTCTTCTGTCATTCATTTCTGTTCAGAGGTAATATTCAGGATATGACATTTAAAAGAGCTCAACATGTTTGCTATAATCTATTAGTCTGCAAGGAAGGTTTGTCCTGGATTTCTTCCTCAGATACAGTTGTCCCCTGAAGTGAAAATGAAAGGCACCTTTAGTTGGCAAGCTCTGGAGAGGGGGCAACCGTGAGTTATTTTCAACCAGAACAAAACTGCCGCTGTTGAAATCATGCTGTGTGCATCTCAATGAGGGCATCTCTGGAAGATACCTCATATCTCATACCTCATTATAATTTGTAGAGCACTTAAAGAGAAACCTGGCCCTTGCATTCTGTTATTCCCCCATATATATATACAAATGCATGCACACACATAGGCACACACACATACATTCATATATGGATGTGACATCATCAGTCAGATTTACAAACATATGAACCAATAAAAAATGAACCCTGCGATTGTCCATGCACCGCTCCATCTAAAGAAAATAATCAATAACTTGTTAGTGGAAGTGTTGCTTTTTTTCTTCAGTTTTAAAAGTCTCTAACACCAGTGTCTCCTGCTTTAATTGAAAATTTGAGTTTAGACCTGTAATCTACCATTTGAAAATGAGGCTGAACAAAATGGCTCCACTTAGCTAATTTTACTGTAGCTTGCAAATTTTATTGTTCTTAGCCAAGATGCCATAATCTCTGGGATCACAAGTGCCTCTAGTATGAGCCTGGAGAACAGCGTGCCTCACTTCTCTCATTTACATCTGAGCATATGATAGCTCAGCCCAAGATATTTACTCCACTCCCTACACCAACAGCTATCCATTCACCTTGCGGGTGCATACTTGAAGGTAAATTACTAGAGTAATTTTGTAATTTGGAGAATTTTGACCAAAGGCTACCAAAATTCTCAAAAAGCTTCAGAAAACAGCCCAGCCACCAGAACAGCTGTAAAGGGTATGTGCTTTCATTACATGGAGAAGGGAGTGTTCTGCCATCATCAGTTGAACTGTAACCTCTACATAAAGCGAAAGTAAAAACTCAAAAGACTGGTGCTTACTTTAGGGTTCTTTACTGATGCATCAACTCGGCACGTCATCTTATTCTGATCGATAAAGCTATACTCTAGATGTCCCCCCATCCAATGTTTATTACCCAATTGGTTCCATGATTCCGATTTCTCCACTGATTTTCTTCCCCATTTCTTTTCTGTTCTGCCACCATAAAAAAATGAATCATTATTTTCTCTCAAAGTCTCAAAATTCACAACTGCATCCCTCACATGGCTTTGTGTTCCTGTTCTCTGTATAATCATCTCTGACTGTTGACAATCATTAGCACTTTCTTAGTTGCGTCTGAAATACATTATGCCTCTCTTGCTGATCTTGCATATTCTGAAGGCTCAGGTGTGCTCCTTGCACAGCCTTTGCTCTCTCCTCATTTTCTGTAATAATGCACTCCTGAACATCGCCCACTTTTGTTGGCATTTGTAACATTTCAATAGTGGGAAAGCATATGCTCTCACTTCATTACTCATGTGACCTAGAAACCCTTTGGTACCTTTTCTTCTTCGAATTTAACCATTTGTGGACATGATTCTTTTTTCATTTCTAGTCATTTTAAGTCTTCTTACCTTATTCACTTTGGCTCTTTTAAAACCTTCCTGTTTTTAATGATGATTACTTACATTTAACTTTTTAGTAGCTGTGATTTGTTGTTCTTAGTTCTATACTATGCTCTACTTTTGATCTCTGTATGTTTCCTTCTCCAAATAGTCTGTTTAAATCTGTAGTTTTCCTGATAAAAGACACCCACTTCCTTTGGTTTTAACATTTTCTTAAACTCATTAGATACTGTGTAAATTTACATTCATTTGCCGTTGAAGAAGTGTAAATGTATTCTACAATTCAACAGTACACAACTACAGAGAGTCTAAAATGAAATAATATACCATCACAATCTAATAAAATGTAACGAGTGAAAGCGGAGAAACTAGCACGAGTGAAAGTGGAGCTCTGAGTATAGCACATCTCTACTGAAGGATGTCTGCATGTGATGTGCGCCTGTAATGTGGGACTTTGACTCCTGCTCTAATAAAGTTCAGCTTTTTTAATAAAACTAATTTTGAGTCCAAAAACATTCACTGTAGCTTTATTGTTCCATGAGCTTATATATGTCAAAAGATCCGACACATTTAACACCTTTACTTCTAAACCTTAAAAGTCCTATACAGTGGTACCCCGAGATATGAGTGCTTCGAGTTACGAAATGTTCGAGATATGAAAGGTCTCGGAGGAAATTTTTTGCTTCAAGATGCGAAGAAAAATTCGAGATTCGAGAACAACCTGCCGCTGAAACCCTGTGACACATTCTCAGAAGCGCTGCACTCAGTCTGCACTCGTGCTTGAAGCCGTGTTTGTGTTTGTAATTCGTGAAATATCTCGAGAAAGTTAACTTTCATACGTAGTGCCATAATGTTTTCTACCATCGGTTCCACCTGCTCCGACACATCACTTCACTCAAGGTAAGGTTTCACATTTGTGTACGTATTACGTATTTTGCATGTGTTTTATTCTGTTTTATAGTCATTTATTACATTAACAATGTGTAGATTTAAGGATTGAAGTAACGTTACTTGATTTTTCACTGGTTTTCCATTTTTTTATCAACTTATACTGTTGTTTCTGAGAGCCGTTGCGTGGATTAGGCGTTTTACATGTAAAACTTGCTTCCAGATACGAACGTCCCCCTGGAACGGATTACTTTCGCATCTAGGGTTACCACTGTATCATGTTCTTTCCAAAGCATTTTGTATAAAAGTTGGATCCCTCTAGATAACCAATGCATCTTTTATAGCTTTTGAAACACAAAATTCATCTTAAACAACATCTTGGAATCAGCTGATATTTTCGGTCACCCACAAAATACACCATTTTGCACTTTTCCATGCACTGCTATGCATTACCCACGCCCACTATTGAACCATCCCTGCCTGGCGATCAGAACTCAATAAAACATCAGCAAAGCAGAGCAAATGCTTTAAAGCTGTTTTTATCTGATCAAGTGGATATATTTAAATCATATTGGTTTATGTCTTCAGACTACCAAACACACACATACACGCGCACGCACGCACACACAAACGCACACACACACACACACACACACACATGTTTCTCCCACTTGTGACATCCATTACTGTGGTGGCCTTCACTCACCAGTTTCCCCACAGCTCCCCAGGCGCCACAGCTATGGCTGGTCACTGCTCCGGGTGTGTGTTTATGGTGTGTTTGTTCACTGCTGTGTGTGTGTACTTGGATGGGCTAAATGCAGAGCACAAATTCCTTGTATGGGTCACTCCATATTTGGTCCTAATGTCACTTTACTTTCACTTCACTTCACATTCTGGGGGTCGCTTTGTGAAAACAGAATGTTTTTCCATATTTTTCAGACTGTGAATGTCCTACATGGAAATGAGAAGTTTGATTGGTTAGTTGTTGGGTGAGGACGTACAGGAAACCATATATATATATATATATATATATATATATATATATATATATATATATATATATATATATATATATATATATATATATATATATATATATATATATGCATATTGCACTTTGTTTTATTGTTTTAATGTTTATGGGTTTATGATTTTATGTCAATATTACTCCTGTTCACCACATTGGGATGGGCTTGTTTCAAGTATAAGCCCACAATAAACTTTTCTTACTTAGTTAAATCCCTCAAACTTTTTTGAGATCCACAGAAATGAATGCAGTATTACAAAAACAATAAAACATTATAGAATGCTCTAAACACTTGATTTGGCTTTATATGGCACCTCTGTTTTCCTTTGGTGACTGGATGTTTAATGACAAATATGTGCATAGGAAAATATTGGTAGTAATACTTTCTCTGATTTAAAAAAAAAAAGAAATCCTGCACGGATTAAACCATGCTTATGATCGCTGTGTACTGGGAGTCAAAAATCAAATCCCACAATAATCACAACAATAATCACAAAGTACACAGAAGAGGTCTGAGGAGAAACGTTTCTCTCTGGTGCAGCAGCAGGATTTGGTTTCTTTGAGTGCAGGGAAGAAGAGCTAGAGGACAACCGCTGAGAACTCCACGTTTATTACGCAGTGCCGTTCTTCCCGTGAATGTAAATTGTTGATTTTGAATTATGGATATCTTGATTGAAAGCAACGCGACAACCGATGTTTTGGACTATCCGGTATGTTCCGAGTGGAAGCAGGATCCAGAAGGATCAGTATTTCATCTGGCGCATATCCTGCTCGTGTTGGGGTTCATGGGAGGCAGCGGATTTTATGGATTACTTTACATGTTCTGCTTTTTAACCCTCGGCTTTTTCTGTTATTCGCTCTGGGCTTGGTCTGACTTCTGCACGACGGACTCGTTCTCGTGGACATTCGCGCTTTTCGCCGTTTGCTTGGGACAGGTTGTCCACGTTTCTTACCGATTGAGAAGCGTTACTTTTGTCAAAGAGTTTCATGAACTTTATGAGTGCGTGTTTAAAAAGCTGGGAGTATCTCTCACATATTTTGGAAAGATCGTCGAGTGCTGTGAGGGTGAAATCTACACAGTAGAGAAGGAGCACTACTACGCCATGGAGGGCAAAACGCCAATAGACAAACTGGCGGTGCTCGTTTCAGGCAGGTGAGCATAAAAGAAAAAAAAATTACAAAAAAAGTATAAATAAATAAAAGAAAGAAATAATTACATGAAAAAATATATATAAGAGTGTAAAATTATTTTACACATAATTACATAAATACATACATACATACATACATTAATAAATAGATACATATGTTTTCATTTTAATTTTATTCAAATTATTTTACCTTTATGTGTGCATATGTAAATGGACGGTCCTAAATCCAGTCTGAGCCATGATTGGTTAAGTCTTCATGCAAACTACTCCAGCTCCATCACTTCTCAAAATGTTTCACGTCTTAAAAATTCACATCACAAATGAAAGCTTTTTTGGCAGCAGGTACAAATTATTTTAACACAGTTAGCAACGTACACTTGTACTTGGGAAGTGGCACAATTACTTATTTTTCTTGTAAATATTAAGAATTGTTGAGGATATTGACCCTGAAGTGTTTGCTCAGTTGAGCTGTCGTCTGCATTTTGCATTAACGTGAAATTCAAGAGCAGACTCCAAATCTGAATCAGCGTTTGGTCACACATAAGCATATTTTTCTCAAATATAAAGACTAATGAATTCTATTTTCAAAATTAGTAGATCGTCAATTCAACAAATTTTATTTTGGTAGCATTTCATTTGAGGGTTTGCACATGACATCAATGTACCGGTACATTGAAGACAGAGTGAGTGGCAAAAGATAGATAGCGTTCAATGTGAGTTTGGATTCAATTAAAGTTATGAAATGTAAATTTACTGCTTGAACCCATTTTCAAAGAGCTGAGGGACACCATTCTACAGTCCTGAAATTCAAAGAAATCAGAAGGAAATTGATTGCTGTAATTTAAATAACTGGAGTCCAGAAGCTGAAACCTGGATTTGGGGTTGCCATTTTGTGTCTGGTATATGCAAAGAATAAGCAGTTAAAATGAATGAATTTAGCTACTTGTTTTGCCACTCAATCTCAGTGAAAGGCTGTGGCTCCGCGAGAAAGAAAAGTCAATGAACATCTTCTTTTAGCCAGGAAGATGCAGAAGCATGAAATAGTGATTTCTGATTTAATCAATCCTGGTTACATTGTTTATCACATGGAAACACAACAGCATTTGCATTTAACTGCAAGTTTTTAAAAAGGACGGCCAAGGTGCGTAACATTATGAAAACGCTAGGAACTCCATGTAAACAGCTAAAACAGGGTTTTTGGAGATGATGTTTGTGCTTGTATCGTATGTTTGATGTCATTAATGTTACCACTCACCTTTTTATGTGCATTTTGGAACACAGCATAAAAAATGATGGATAGAAACGCGCATACATTTTTAAAATGCTCATAAAAATTATGCATACCACTGAGTAGGGTACTTTTTATCTAATAAGAAAAAAATCCAATGCAATGCAATGACAATGCATCTTTCTGTAAGAACTGAGGTGGTATGGGGTGACATTAATAGATTTTACCAAAGGACCGATTTCATTGCACATCATCTGAAATGTTGTCATTCTAAAATTCCCCATTCAGTCTGTCATTAAAGTGGTTTAGGCTCACCAACTCCCAGTTTATGTGGAAGTGATAATTTTTATCTCTTGGACTCGTTGTAGGGAAACAGTGCTTTATTCGCAAATAATTTATGCAATTATCCAGTTTTGCGCATAAATTTAATTAGTATCTTTGGATGGAAACATGACTTTGTTCACCAAGTCCAATGAAATGTGGACTGCATACAGGAATACATACATTTCCTGTTTGAACATCGAACAGAGGTGTCGGTGTTTTTACAAACACAATGCTGAATATTAATTTTAAAAACGGCACAAAATTAGTTTTGCTTTTAATCGACTGCCACCTGTTGGTGTAATATTTATACAGCAAGAGTTTTTTTTATTTGGAGAATTTTATTGATATATAATGTTTTTAAAATGTCCACATGTGGACATATTTTTTTGTAAAGTTTTTTTTGAGAAATAAACCTGTTTTCAAAAACTGCGTTCATCAAATACAGAAATAAATACACGTTGGAATAAAGAGAAAATAGAAATACACAAATGACATGTATATAGTTACAACTTTATTCATACATTTATTTCTATAATATATATATATTTATTTCAAAAACTTAGGATGCGGGTGACGGTGAACGGGGAGTTTTTGCACTTCATCTATCCCTTTCAGTTCCTGGACTCTCCCGAGTGGGATTCCCTCAGACCCTCAGAGGAAGGATTTTTTCAGGTGAGCGTGGTGCGGTTCTTTTGTTAGCAGCTGGATCACTCTGAACCTGTCGCATCTGTGCAGGTCACTCTCCGCGCGGACATCCGTTGCAGGTACGTGGCGTGGCGGCGGAAGAAACTCTACCTCCTGTTCGCGCAGCACCGATACATCGCCAAGATCTTCGCGCTGCTGGTTCGCAACGACATCGCCGAGAAACTCTTCTCTTTGAATGACAAGGCGTTCGACATCCGCGGGTTCCGCTATGATCTCCGGTTACCAAGCTTCTGTCACGGGCCAGGACCAGAAATAGCCCTTACAAGCGGAGCGAAGCCGAAAGTGGATCAGAGCGAAGCCGCTGCAACGAGCCAGCAGTGAACGACTCTTTCTCCTGACCGCGTGCTGCATTTTTATCAAACGAGATGTTTGATATTCACATATTTAGGGAACGTCTCAAAAGATACACACTGGTTTGGTCTCAATATTTGGGTTTCAACAGTATGTTAACAAAATACAATAAATATTGAAACCAACGTTCATCAGTGAGGTCCCTATGTGGCTGAACCTTTGCATTTTAATGATTTCTGCCCAAAGTTTTAAAAGAAAATTAAAAAGTGCCATTTTCAATATGTTGAGTTCACTCAACTGCACCTACAATGTTTTCGAGCTCAATACCTTTTAAACAAAATAAATGAAAATATTGAAAACTAACTGTGTGAGCTTTGGGTCATGACCGAAAGGACAAGATCTAAAGCCCCCGCGACCCGGCCCTGGATAGGCGGGAGAAGATGGATAGATGGAAAACTTTTTGTTCATATACAGGTCCTTCTAAAAAAAATTGCATATTTGTGATAAAGTTCTTTTTTTTCTGTAATGTATTGATAAACAGACTTTCATATATTTCAGATTAATTTACACAACTGAAGTAGTTCAAGCCTTTTATTGTTTTAACATTATTGATTTTGAAACCCCAAATTCTTCTCAAAACCCCCAAAACTTAAAAAGATGCATATTTAATAGAATAATAAAAGAAAAGTGTTTTTAATACAAAACAAAAATCAACCTTTAAATATTATTCTGTTCACTCAATACTCGGTCGGGAATCCTTTTGCAGAAATGACTGCTTCAGTGCGGCGTGGCATGGAGCCAATCCGCCCGTGGCACTGCAGAGGTGTTCTGGAGGCCCAGGATGCTTCGATAGTGGCCTTAAGCTCCTCCAGAGTGTTGGGTCTTGCGTCTCTCAACATACTCTTCACAATATCCCACAGATTCTCCATGGGGTTCAGGTCAGGAGAGTCGGCAGGCCAATTGAACACAGTAATATGATCCGTAAACCATTTACCAGTGGTTCTGGCACTGTGAGGAGGTGCCAGGTTGTGCTGAAAAATGAAATCTTCATCTCCATAAAGCTTTTCAGCAGATGGAAGCATGAAGTGCTCCAAAATCTCCTGATAGCTAGCTGCATCACCCTTGATAAAACACAGTGGACCAACACCAGCAGGTCGCCAGTCCATCGCAGGGCAACAAACATTCACACCTAGGGGGGATTTAGATTATTCAATTAACCTAACAGCATGTTTTGGGAATTGTGGGGAAAACCAGTACTAAAGTCACTGGCCTCGAACCGACAACCTTCTTACTGGAATGCCACAGTGCTACCCACTGCACCACTGGTTCGGCTGAAAAATATGATAGTCTAATGTTTATCAGTACATTACAGAAAATAAGGAACTTTTCACATCTCATTATCACATTATTTTTTTGAGAAGGACCTGTATGAGTCCCCTTTGTGGCTCAACCTTTGCATTTGTCATTGTTACTAGTCAACATTTTGACAAATGACAAATGTGAAAACCCTTTGTTCTAAGTTCATTGATGAGTTCCTTTGGGGGCTCAACCTTTGCATTTTTTCAATATTATTGCAAAAACATTAAATGATAACCAGAAAGTGGTATTTTCGTCACAAAATGGATGGGAAAAAGCATTGAATATTTTAATGTATTTTGTTCAAAAGCCAATGTGTGTGAAAAAATGGTATATGTGCAGTTTGTGTGCATCTTGTGGTGAAAATGACACTTTTGGTTTAAATATTTACATTTTGGGTAAGACTAAAAATACATAGTATTTTTAATAAGGTTAAGCATCAAAGGGGACTCATCAATGCACATTAAACAGTGGGTTTTAGTATTTTCATATATTTTTTTAACAATAATGAAAAACAAATATTAAGACCAAACCAGTATGCAACTTTTAAGACTGTCCCTAAATTTGTGAACATCGTTAAACCAACATTGACAAGGGCAAATTGTATCGTTCCAATATGTTTCAGAATGTATTTATTCGATTATTTAAGTTTGTTTACAGTGCGACTTGTGCTTTACAGCGTCTTAAGCATTTGTGTGAATAGTTTTTGTATTGACT
>SRMA01026091.1:0-18877 GCA_007224835.1 Danionella cerebrum | reverse complement strand
GTTCCTAACCAGGTAAGAGCGCATAAGGATCATATCTTAACACCATGCAACCGAATTGTCACTTGATAAGCTATAAATAATGGGTTATTTAACATTAAGGAGTAGTTACATTTATTTTACATTAAAATAATAATTAATTAATTATTAAATAATTATTATTTTACATCTGAGGGTGCCCAGATTCTTTTAAAGGTTTAAAGGGGGGCTCGACTAAAAAAAGTTTGAGAACCACTGCATTATTACTAATGTGGGGGCAATCTTACTAGCAATTATTAGTAATGTAGTGACAATGTTACTAGCTATTATTAGTAATGTAGTGACAATGTTACTAGCTATTATTAGTAATGTGGTGACAATGTTACTAGCTATTATTAGTAATGTAGTGACAATGTTACTGGCTATTAGTAATGTAGTGACAATGTTACTGGCTATTATTAGTAATGTAGTGACAATGTTAATAGCTATTATTAGTAATGTGGTGACAATGTTACTGGCTATTATTAGTAATGTAGTGACAATGTTACTGGCTATTATGGTAATGTGGTGACAATGCTACTAGCTATTATTAGTAATGTGGTGACAATGTTACTAGCTATTATTAGTAATGTAGTGACAATGTTACTGGCTATTATTAGTAATGTAGTGACAATGTTACTAGCCATTATTAGTAATGTAGTGACAATGTTACTAGCCATTATTAGTAATGTAGTGACAATGTTACTGGCTATTATTAGTAATGTGGTGATAATGTTACTAGCTATTATTAGTAATGTAGTGACAATGTTACTGGCTATTATTAGTAATGTAGTGACAATGTTACTGGCTATTATTAGTAATGTAGTGACAATGTTACTGGCTATTAATAGCAATGTAGTGGCAATGTTACTGGCTATTAGTAGTAATGTAGTGACAATGTTACTGGCTATTATTAGTAATGTAGTGACAATGTTACTGGCTATTATTAGTAATGTGGTGACAATGTTATTAGCTATTATTAGTAATGTAGTGACAATGTTACTAGCTATTATTAGTAATGTAGTGACAATGTTACTAGCTATTATTAGTAATGTAGTGACAATGTTACTGGCTATTATTAGTAATGTAGTCACAATATTACTGGCTATTATTAGTAATTTAGTGACAATGTTACTGGCTATTATTAGTAATGTGGTGACAATGTTACTGGCTATTATTAGTAATGTAGTGACAATGTTACTGGCTATTATTAGTAATGTAGTGACATTGTTACTGGCTATTATTGGTAATGTAGTGACAATGTTACTGGCTATTATTAGTAATGTAGTGACAATGTTACTGGCTATTATTAGTAATGTAGTGACAATGTTACTAGCTATTATTAGTAATGTAGTGACAATGTTACTGGCTATTATTAGTAATGTAGTGACAAATGTTACTAGCTATTATTAGTAATGTAGTGACAATGTTACTAGCTATTATTAGTAATGTAGTGACAATGTTACTGGCTATTATTAGTAATGTAGTGACAATGTTACTGGCTATTAATAGTAATGTAGTGACAATGTTACTGGCTATTATTAGTAATGTGGTGACAATGTTACTGGCTATTATTAGTAATGTGAAGGCAATGTTACTGGCTATTATTAGTAATGTGGTGACAATGTTACTGGCTATTATTAGTAATGTAGTGACAATGTTACTAGCTATTATTAGTAATGTAGTGACAATGTTACTGGCTATTGTTAGTAATGTAGTAACAATGTTACTGGCTATTATTAGTAATGTAGTGACAATGTTACTGGCTATTATTAGTAATGTGACACTGTTACTAGCTATTATTAGTAATGTAGTGACAATGTTACTGGCTATTATTAGTAATGTATTGACAATGTTACTGGCTATTATTAGTAATGTAGTGACAATGTTACTAGTTATTATTAGTAATGTAGTGACAATGTTACTGGCTATTATTAGTAATGTGATGACAATGTTACTAGCTATTATTAGTAATGTAGTAACAATGTTACTAGCTATTATTAGTAATGTAGTGACAATGTTACTGGCTATTATTAGTAATGTAGTGACAATGATACTGGCTATTATTAGTAATGTAGTGACAATGTTACTGGCTATTATTAGTAATGTGGGGGCAATCTTACTAGCTATTATTAGTAATGTAGTGACAATGTTATTGGCTATTATTAGTAATGTGGTGACAATGTTATTGGCTATTAATAGTGATGTAGTGACAATGTTACTAGCTATTATTAGTAATGTGGTGACAATGTTACTGGCTATTATTAGTAATGTGGTGACAATGTTACTGGCTATTATTAGTAATGTAGTGACAATGATACTAGCTATTATTAGTAATGTAGTGACAATGTTACTAGCTATTATTAGTAATGTAGTGACAATGTTACTAACTATTATTAGTAATGTAGTGACAATGTTACTAGCTATTATTAGTAATGTAGTGACAATGTTACTGGCTATTATTAGTAATGTAGTGACAATGTTACTAGCTATTGGTAGTAATGTAGTGACAATGTTACTGGCTATTATTAGTAATGTAGTGACAATGTTACTGGCTATGATTAGTAATGTAGTGACAATGTTACTGGCTATTATTAGTAATGTAGTGACAATGTTACTGGCTATTATTAGTAATGTAGGGACAAGGTTACTAGCTATTATTAGTAATGTAGTGACAATGTTACTGGCTATTATTAGTAATGTAGTGACAATGTTACTGGCTATTATTAGTGATGTAGTGACAATGTTACTGGCTATTATTAGTAATGTAGTGACAATGTTACTGGCTATTATTAGTAATGTAGTGACAATGTTACTAGCTATTGTTAGTAATGTAGTGACAATGTTACTGGCTATTATTAGTAATGTAGTGACAATGTTACTAGCTATTATTAGTAATGTAGTGACAATGTTACTAGCTATTATTATTAATGTGGTGACAATGTTACTGGCTATTATTAGTAATGTAGTGACAATGTTACTGGCTATTATTAGTAATGTAGTGATAATGTTACTAGCTATTATTAGTAATGTAGTGACAATGTTACTAGCTATCATTAGTAATGTGGTGACAATGTTACTGGCTATTATTAGTAATGTGGTGACAATGTTACTGGCTATTATTAGTAATGTGGTGATAATGTTACTGGCTATTATTAGTAATGTGGTGACAATGTTACTGGCTAGTATTAGTAATGTAGTGACAATGTTACTAGCTATTATTAGTAATGTAGTGACAATGTTACTAGCTATTATTAGTAATGTGACAATGTTACTAGCTATTATTAGTAATGTAGTGACAATGTTACTAGCTATTATTAGTAATATAGTGACAATGTTACTGGCTATTATTAGTAATGTAGTGACAATGTTACTGGCTATTATTATTAATGTAGTGACAATGTTACTGGCTATTATTAGTAATGTAGTGACAATATTACTAGCTATTATTAGTAATGTAGTGACAATGTTACTGGCTATTATTAGTAATCTAGTGACAATGTTACTGGCTATTATTAGTAATGTAGTGACAATGTTACTGGCATTTATTAGTAATGTAGTGACAATGTTACTGGCTATTATTAGTAATGTAGTGACAATGTTACTGGCTATTATTAGTAATGTAGTGACAATGTTACTGGCTATTATTAGTAATTTGGGGACAATGTTACTGGCTATTATGGTATTACTAATGTGCGGGCAATGTTGCACTGGAACAGTGATGGTGATAACGAATGGTGGACTTTAGAATGATGAGTGGGGGCAAGAAAAACATTACAGCCTTTTTTTTGTTACTTTTACTGTTTACTGTCTGTTCATGTTACATGTTTGGCTGTTAACTTTTACACAGTTGATATAAAATATTTTACAAAAGTATTCGGTTCAGAATATTTTTTTTCTAGATCTTCCTCTTTTAAAATTGGGTGCGTCTTATGTGCCGGTGCGTCTTATGAGCCGAAAAATACGGTACTTACACTTGAACCTTAGAAGTCCGGGGCCTTTTTGAGTGTTATTTACAACTTTACAATTTGCTCTAATAAATTACCTTTAACAAGTTTTTAGTGGCAATGCTTGATATAATTTGATAGTACAACATATCTTAACATGTGCAAAAAAAGGCAACAAACCTTTTTCATAATTTCTAACAAAAAATGTGTTAAGATAAGTGTATTCATAAATCTCTCAAGAAAGCAAAGACGAGATCAAAACAATGTGAAAATTGTATTAAAAAAGAACAACCAAACCTCTTCTAAACCTGATACACTGTTCCAAGAACTTTTGCGCCTAACTTTGAAAACTGTGATATCACAGGTCTTGTACTTTAAAGGGTTATCCCTTCTTTTTGCCACTGCAGGGCACTGATGGCACTGACCAGTAAAATGAAACTTGTGCATTTTCTCACATTTTAATTTGAGTTACCTTGCAAAAACTGTCATAACTCATGTAGTGTTCATTTAAAAATACAACAAAAATAGCAATGCTGATAATCTTTTTGAAACCTACATGTTACATTTGAAATAAAAATAGGTGGGCTGCATCATTCTTATTTAATTCAAACAAATGGTATGTTTGGCACATGCAGCGGTGCATGTAGAGACTTCTAAGGGTTAAGGCTTAAACTTAGGTTAAACTGATAAAATAACAAAGGCCCAACATGTAAGTTTGTGGTGATTTGGGGGCTTTCAAATCTTCTTATTTGTTGCAGCATGCAACAGTATATTTGTTGGTATATTATGCTAAATATGTGTCTGTTGGCTGAATAATGGCAGTGGTGAACGCTGAAGGCTTTCTGTTTGTGTATCTTCAAAAGGCCAGGTTGAATTCTGAGGTGCTTTCACAGCTCATGCATTGGGCCTACTTAGATGATATATACAGACACCCAGATATGAATATACTGTATATTGCTTTGAAATGATAACTACAGAAGCTAGGCCTCATGATGCAGCTCCCCGAGTCTGTCAAGATCAGTTGAGGCTCTGTGAATAATGGCGATGAAAGATAAACATTACAGAAAACTTGCAGGAGCAGAGGAATAAGTAGATCATAGTTGGAGAGGTTTAATTTGGACTATTTGCTCATGCAGGTTTCTGATGGATTCTGCTGTTGTTTATGGTGCACAGTGGGATGTTTTTCACCTGAATCATTACTTCTCTGTTTGGAAATTTATTATTCAATTTAGTGTTCATACCCGTGATGGTGATCAATAGAAGGAGATTTCCTTCTGAAAGGAGGTGTTCATATTGTGTTTGATTAAATTGTTTTGGAGAGAGCTGGAAATCAAACCACAGAGCAATTATCTCCTTAGCTAAAACAAACAACTCATTCCATTGCTTTTGTTGTTTTTAGCATAATAAAAATAGAGAAGAAACCTAATAAAAAATATGTTTCCACTGCTTTGGAAATTGCTGGTTTACCGAAGAAAAATAACTAAATCTCAGTTAGTTCCATTTTCGCTCTTTTGAAAACTGTTTAGAATTGTTTATTTATCACTTAATATTTATTGCTTTATTTCTTTTAATTAATTTGTTTATGTATATTTTTTTTTACTTTAGAATACTGGATGAGGTTCCAGATAACTTTCTGCAAATGCTTTTTTTATTTAAACATTACTCTCTCTTTAAGATATTTATTGCACTAAATGGTGATTCTCAAAAAATGATTAGTGATTTAATTCTTTGGTTAAAAACTGAAACAGCCTAAAACAAGGCCTTACATGAGGTGGAACCTCTTTCTTTTTAACTGAGCATTACGTGAATGCTACCACAAGCTCAGTCGCTCCCTGCATTATAATACGTTAATATAGTTAACAAAATACGGAAAACAAAAACCTGAAAAACATCAACATAAAAAATTATAATTAAAAGGGGAAAAAAACTATACGATATAAATATTATACTTCAAATACTTACTTATAATATAAAATTCCTTGTATCTCAAAATACATTTATGAGGCTTGCATAGGGATGATAATATCAAGTATCTTGCCAAAGAAGCTCCCCATACTAGGTAAGAACTCTATTTTTCTTTTTTTTTTTAGATTTTTCTAAAAAATTAATGAGTCAAGATATTGTCCGTAGTAGATATCTCCAATATTTTAATATGATCTGCGCTAGTCACAGGTAGCTTATTCTCTGTGTGGATTGATGGAGCAAGATGGGATTGTTTTGTTTTGCACTTAAGGCTGCCAGGCTGATATCAGAAATATCTGAATAAATGATTGCAAATTGAAACACAATAATAAAACAAAAATGTAACTAACTAATTAAAATGAAACAAATTAGGGGAAAGGTAAAAACTAACAATGAATAAAAAACACACTACTATAACTTTTCTATGTATATGCAGGTCTTTCTTGACAGATTTTTTTATGTGATGTGTATTTTTTGTTTTCACATTTGAAAAATCAATTCTTGTCGTGTAAGGCACTGCTGGTTTGTCTGTTTTTTTCATATCACGATAAATGCCAGTCTTATTTTTTTTTACAAAACGCCATAAGTCCATTCAACGAAGCACAGCACAAAGAAGAATATGTGCTGGGGAGGTGGGAAATGCTGCAAAGTTTTGAATTGTTTTATAATCATTCCACGAATATGGAACACAATCCAGTGATCAAAGTTAATAATTTCATCCCAAAGTCACGGGCAGATGAAAGGAGAGACTGCGGTACGCGGGTCACTTGATCATGCAGTGGATATCTTTGCAGTTCGAGGCTGTGAGCACAATATCTGCTTGTTGGTTCTGACACTGTTTAACTGATCTATTCTGGTACCAGCCACTTGATTCAATATCGATGTTGTTTGTTAATGTATTTTGAACTGTTTATATTGATGAAAAAAAAAACTTTTTGTTTGACTTTGAGTTGCTTCATGAAAGTTTGGAACGGAAAACTTTCATTCCAAAGAAAACACGTTGCTTCTCAAATTCATCAATGGAGGGTCGCAGGTGACCTTCCTGGAAGGAGTTTGCATGTTCTCCCTGTGCTTGCATGGGTTTCCTCCAGGTACTCCGGTTTCCCCCACAATCCCCAAAACATGTGGTTAGGTTAAATGAATAATCTAAATTCCCATTAGATGTGAATGTGTGAGTGAATTTTGCCCTGCGATGGACTGGCGACCTGTCCAGGGTGTACCCCTGCCTCTCGCCCAATGTGCGCTGGAGATCACCGAAAGGGAATAAATGGGTTGGAAAATGAATGAATGAGTGAATTCATCAAAATGGAGTTATATTGTTTTGAAAAAAAAAAAAAAAACCTCTTCAATTGGTTGTCAACACAATGTTTAAACTAATGCCATTAAAATGATTGTATTAGTTACTTTATGTAGTTCCTTATTTAATTCCTTTGTTGTAAATTGCTGTGACTACAGAATAACCTTCTTGTTTTTTTTCTGTCACTCCCTACTGGCAAAACGTAGGAAACAGTAATCTAAATTGTAATCTACATATGCTTTCATTCCTTCATCCATTTGTGCTCAAAAGAACAGGATTCTTGAAAAGTATTTTGACACTCACTGTAAAGAGAGATAAGCCGCCTCCTTCACAAAAGCAGGATGAACCACTTAAGATTTAAATCTGTTTTTTTTTTCTCATATGGAAGGCACTGAATTGAAATGACATCCATCCTTAGATCTTTAATGCAACGCCTCAGATACCAGTTTGTCTCTGATGCATGTTTTTTAAAAGACGCTAAATCAACTTTTCTGATATAATTTGAAGATTGTAAGAACAATCTGCCGTAACTTACCATACAATTATAAAGAAATGCACAGTATCTTTGGTTGATCAATGCAACGCAGATGCACAAATGGTTAGAAACCCCAAAATGGCAATATGTATTATGAGCAGTGTGATTCTGGTAACTGGATCGCTTTATACAGCATTTTTTCACTACACATTTATTTGCTTTCGAGACCAATAATGTTTGCAGAAAATTAGAGCGCTATGAAATAAATCATGGCTTGCTCTGTTCTGTTTCTTTGACCCACAGGCAGGAATAGTGGTTATGAAGTCATACAATATTAATTCATCAGGTATTAACTTCCACACATTGGCTCATTCACTGGGTCATTTTCATAAGGGGGGAATAGTACAATGCACAACAAAGCATTGTTTTAGGAACACAGAGAGAGAGAGAGAGAGCTGGAGGAATGACTCGCGCTGAATGCTTTGGCATACTGTACAACAGCATTAAAAAGCCTTGCGCATCCCCTCACATTAACACGTACACATACACTATTTATACAGTGAGTGAAGTTAATGTGCTCATTTATTACATTAGATAGTAAAATTGGACCATAAAACAACAAAAGTGCCTGCCTTTCTAAAGAACTTTGCTTCTGTTGCATTTCTGGACATTGAACTCTAAAAAAAATCAACTTTTATGTGCACTGCTGCTGACATGCAATATGCCGTATAATGTATGGAGGAGCATAGAGGAATTAAATAGACACTGTACTTGCTGAGTGAGGGAGCCTTTCCAACACCATGCAGATTTCTGGAAACTGCCTGCAGCTGGGTGTCTGTAAAACCCTTGGCACTGCCGTTAAGAAATAAGTGTGTTCTGTCATAAAAGTGCTTGTCCAAATTTGGGTTGGAATCAAATGCAAGCCATTGGTCATTTTTGGTTGAGTTTAAATTGCTCTGGGACTACTTTCTTTCACAGATTTCTGACAGAAGTTTTTTATTCCTTCTGGTATCTATACCCTTGCATACAGCACGGCCAGAAGGGTGCCCTAAGTAGAATCATTCCCACCGAGTCTCTCGTAAATGTTACAGGAGTAAAAAATAAAACGATTCTACTGCAGGGCCAACAATAGAACATTCTACAACACAAATAAAAAAACATGGAATTTGGCGAATACACTGCTATGATGTGATTAATACTGAAACGTGATTTATTCCATGGTGGACAGTGTTCAGACATCACACAAAATGACAAACTTCTACATTTCCACACGTTTCTGTTGACACTTTTATGCAAAAATAGATAACATTATAGCTAATTCCAATTAGAAAAGTAACAAAAATGAGGATATTTATGTTTCTTATTGTTGTAATATTTTTTTATTTATTTTTTTGTCTAAAGTTTTACTAATTTTTTGACAAAGATCATTTGACGGATACAAACTTACGCAAATATGTCTTATGTGTCCTGTTGGAAGCTGAAGGGAGTGGACCTGGGCTCAGATCGATAAAGTTTCCTGTTAATAAAGGCAGATTTGCTGAAATCATTTATTTTGAATGGGACTCTTGCAGTCTTGTGTGTTTGAAATAAATCACTGTTGAGGTTTTACACTGGTAAACACAGTAGATTTACACTGGTCTATGGATGCCTGTGGGCGTCTACGCACTGCATACGCTGCATATTTCATACTCCACTCATTTTCTTCATCTGCTTACTACTGGATACAATAGTTCACATGTTGCTTGCTGCTGTCTCCAACACTCACTTGGTGAAAGGTGGGGTACACCCTAGACAGGTCATCCCATCTATGTGGACTACAAACTATAAATGGTTGTGAAATGCTAAACAGCAATGTGAAAAAAAAAAAATATCTCGATGTACCACTAGGAAACCCTATCTTAGGGAGAACACCCTTTTTCCTCAGTTTATCATTTTTAGTTTTTTAGCATTTTGATATCAATTACATTTGTTTGTCACTGATGCAGCTAACAATAATTTAGATGCTATAATATAGATTAGTTATTGATGTCTGGATGCGCAAAGGTAATAATATCAAACGCTCTTAGACATCCGCCATGTTTATCGTAGCAGTAACTTCTCAATAATGTGTGATCTGTTCAGTGACTTTAAAGAAACATTAACATTGATTAGTGTGTAGTGTTCTAAATTAATGTGTATTTTTGAATGAATTTCATTCGTTTGATATGTTTAATATTGATGTTCTTTTATAAACTGAAAAACAGTTCCTTTTAAACTTTCTTTGATTTCGGAAGGAAATGTATGCTACATAAAATAACATTTATTTACTAGATTTACTAGTTACTCTCATTTTTTGAGAAGTAACAAGTTGCTTTTTTCTATATAACATTCAAAACTTTGCTCAATATCCCATATAAATCTGAATCCACTCCATAATTTAATATTTCGCCACTGGTCGTCTGTGTTGGTATATCAGTTGCAAGCGGTGTTCCCTCATTCAGTTTGCTTGTGAATGAAGACAATGAAGCTTGCGTATAAACCAATGAGCTGAACCAAAGACTCCTCTCCCACTATATGCTCTTATATTTTGTCACTCCCCACACACCACCCCCAGTGGTCATTTTCACTCTTGTGTCCAGAAGTCATCATTCTCCATTCAGGTTGAATGGGATTGTGACGATTTTGTAGCTTTTGTCGGGAATCCAGCTTACAAACTGATCAATCAAAATCTGATTGTGATCAAAAATCATGAAAAGACTTAAAAAGACAGACAAGAACACTGATAGAAATTTCGATTGATCCCAGCAAGAACTGGGAATGAACTTCATGCTTGGAAACTCTACATACAACGGACAGGCTATTTCTATGGAAGCTTTCGATTAAACACGTGTTTACAGGAAAATTACATGTTAAATTACATTTTCGTGCATATATTATTACTCAGTTCATACATTTAAATATACATATTTATGATAAAAACAAACATAAAATTGTTGACATTATGTATGATGACAAATGTCGGTTGCGGGTGCACTTCCCTCTTCCTTTTCTTGCTTGCGGTGTGCGAATGATTTCATGCGTCGCTCAGTCACACATAAAGCAGATCTTCAGCTCTCTTCCACAGCCCGGTTTCTCCAGGCTATCTCACACAAATCAATAGCTCATTAGTTTGAGCAGTGAAGTACTCCCTCCTGGCTCCACTGCACCGGGCTGTCAGGAGTCAAAGGTTAGGGTGTAAATACTCACATCACCCAAAACCATACATCCAACATTGATTGATATTTCCAATGATGAATTAGAATAGAACGGTTCCAGCGAGACTGACATTTAGTGACTGATTTTGTGCTTTGAGATCCTGCAGAAATCACTCAGTTGCACTGAAAAAGCAAATTTCATGTCTGGTTATGCTAGAGAATCTTGGGCGCTGGAGGCTAGTGCACATAATTACCCAGTGCATTGTTGTTCTAAATCATTTTATCGCTTTATCAAGCTCATTGATGTCATTGTTGACATCTTCTCACATTGGCTTGTAACTACTGAATCAACGATGATCTGGCTTTTTTCATACCCTGGTGAATCATGGGCCCTTGCTTCATTTCTGAGCCCCCTTGCTAAATCATAATCCCCTGACCGTGTCTGTCCTGTGTGTGGCTTAACACTGTTGGTAAATCGCTGCTATTTGTCACCAGCTGACATAAACTGCCACGGATGATTACGACAGTGTCATGTCCATGATACAATTATATGGGCTTTATGACGGACTGAGTCAAGTTTAGCGTTAGCCATTTGTTGCTCTGGCTTGCAATTGTGCCATGGAATGGTCTGCCCTCCTCCTTCCTTCCATCGATCAACATTACCCTTTCATTGTCGACAGAGATGAGAGAAGTTTCAAAATCAAAGCTGAGATTAAGCACTTTGTGAAACACTGTGGGAAAGCACAGTATTCAAAACCTCCAGCTAATCCAATGTTCTACGCCTGAAATGTGATGGTGCTCTGAGAGTGGTCACAGATACAGCAAAAAATAGCCGTGTTTTAATTGTTTTAATCCATTGTTTTCATAGAGAAAGAACTGATGTTTAAACAGGGCCTTAGCTTTCAATCAAATAATCTAGAACAGGGGTGCCCATTACATCGTGCTACTGGTCGATCGCGGTGTGAAATTGAAACAATATCAGCCGATCATCCATCCTGTCACAGTTCAGTAAAGTTAGCTGCAGATTCACGGATTCGGTTTTCTCTGCTCAATAGCTCGAGACCAGAATGTTCTTAGTAAACAAATAATACCTATTTTTAATCTGTGTTATGTAGCGGACAAACTACAAAACGTTTTTTTATCAAAACAAGTTTCCCTCGGCATTCGCAGAAACACATTACCGTCTATGAGCAACCCGCTGACATGGAATCGCTTAGGGACCGTCTGCAAATGACCAGATCCAAAATATGTTTTACCCAGAATATGCTTCATAACTTCATTCTAAATTGCTTTATTACAACCAAAATCAAGCAACACGCCACTCCTCACCTGTATATTGTACTGCACGACTCAGTTTCAATAAAAAATTGAAATATTTATTAGAGCATCATTTTTATTCTTGATTATTTGGATCAAAGCTCAATTGCTCCCATAAAAATCACTCTATTACCATCAAATTCAGGTCACACAACTGTTCTAATGATTAAATTCAGTGCAAGTCATCAAATTAAACTCAAAAAATGTAAATAATTAATTATTATGTGTGTTTTTTGTCAATTCTCAATAAAGTTGAAAATAATTGTTTGTTGATTTATGTTTTACATTTTTGTAGCGGGTAGGTCACTTGACTTGGTCATTTTAAAAGTAGCTCGCAAGCTGAAAAAGTGTGAGCACCCCTGCTGTAGAAGTACCACAGTGAAATCCTTTGAGTTAAATTAACTCTACTCAGAGTGTATTTGGTCCTACTCTATTTTAAACTGACTCAGAGAAAAAGTTATTTAATAATCTATTTTCTTTTTTTTTTTTTTTCAAATCTGCACAGGAAAAAGCAAAATAAAATGATCTATTCCTCGGAGGGACCAAATGCACTCCGAATAGAGTTAAAATAGCCTGTTTAGTTAAAATACAGTTATTGAAATAACTTTGGTTGACTCAATATAGAGTGTGACCAAATATACTCTGAGTAGAGTTAATTTAACTCTTAGGATTTTACTGTGTACCAGTTTATTAGTGACAGAGCAATCAAATACCAATGGATGCATCAGATACAAGGTTTGCAATGCTCACGATTATGGTTTAATTACATATACTGTACATCTTGTTATGGTGAATCGTACATTGTTATGCCCGCTCTAGGTCAGGCAAACATGAAAAGAGAACAGGGTTCCAAACTCACTTTAACAATTTATCTACAACCAACACACAAAAAAAAATCAAGCCTTATAATAAAAACTAAACCTCAGGAACCTGATGGAAAACCAAAACAACTTAAAGAAAAAAACTACATCAGACTCACACTATACATATATACAAAATGTATTTACAATAAGAGTCAAATCCAGTAGGGTAAACAATCTCAGGAACAGGCAGTGGTCAACAAATCAGGTCACACAGCAATCTCAACAAACCACACAAAAAAAATGCTAACACAATCCAAGAACAATGGAGAATTTAAGCTAATGTACAGAATGGTGAAGGCGGCTTATGTAGAGGTGGTGGATAGTTGGTAGGTGGGACATCAGTTTACTTCAGCCAATGGGACCTTCCTAGTTTGATTGGTGGGTGTGACTGAATCAGGAACCATAGTGATGGTGGAAACTAATAGGTGTAATTGAAATTTCAGTTTCTTTTTAAGTGTTTATAAACTAGATTTTTTTTACACTGTTCTGTTCATTACGGTGGTCCATTAGTGCACAACACAACACAAATCAACTTTGAGGGTCACAATGCTCCCACAAATCAACAACACAAATAAAACACAAAGTATTTTAATTTGCAGTTGGGTTTTTTTTCTATTTGTAATAGCGTGGTATGCACTATATAATATAAAAATAAAAGAGATACGGCTAGGGGAAGGATGATGGGAGTTCAGTGGAACCTAAAACATCCACCTGAAGGTAGGAGAGAAAACTGTCCGTTAGCAGGGTGAGAGAAGGCCTTCAGGATACTGCGTGCTCGTCGGAGAAAGTGTTTCTTCTGAATGTTCTCAATAGCTGGAAGTGAACTCCTGTGGTGCATTGGGTGGTGTTAACCACCTGCTGCCGTGTGACATAGTTAGTTAGGGTGCTCTCTGTTACGTAGAGGTAGAGGTTCACTTGGATGCCTGACGAAAGCTGGTTCTCCTTGAGAGTTCTGGGTACACACACACACACACATACACAGAAACTTTGTTGGGTACAATTTGAGGTTCAATTTCTCTTTTTCTCTTATGGATGCAGTCAAAAACTCTTTAAATAATTATAGTACATATTATTAACTTTCAGAATCCACAAACTAAGAATATTTTGATGTAGCATTTTAAGTTATTCCTTCTTGTATTTGGATTTTTTAGTGTTGGGTACACAAAAAAAAGTGTGTTGGGTTTAATTTGAGGTTCCATTTCTCATTTTATCCTATGGATGCACACAAAACTAATGTAAGTTAGTTAAAAATTAATGTAAGTACGTTACACTGTCAGAATCCAAAATTTAAAAATATTTTACATTGCATAACATTGCATTTTTTGGTTATTCTAAAAAAAAAAAATTGTGAAATTGTGTGTTGGGCAAATTTTGGGGGGCTCCATGGAACATTTCCGCTTAGGGCATTCATTTGGCCCTGTGTATCAACAACAATACTACTACTACTACTACTACTAATACTAATAATAATAATGATAATAATAAACAAATTATAGCATTAATAAATGTGTTAGAAGTACATTTATTCACAGGGATTTCCTGCAGTTTTCTCCAGATTTAATCCTATGGGTAGAGCTCTGCTTCTCACTCAGCTTCTCAAAATTTATTTTTTCAAACACTGGCTTGCTCCTTATTATCAACTTTTTTGAGGAAATTTACTTTGAACATACCTTTAAACGCCTGGTATGCATTTTTATACACCAATACTATTTGTGCGCCCAAGGCTTTTTTATGCATATACACACTCAAGTTATCTTGCCATTTAACCTCATTGCATAAAAAATTAATTGGAATATAACATTTATTCAACTGTTTCAAGGCCTTATTTAATATAAACAAATGACACAGTCATTTATTTCATTGCTTGTGAATCGCTCTGAATTTTCACCTGTAACTTAATGTATGTGTGAGCAGAACTCATCCACAACAGATGACGAAAAAAAAGTATGATTGATATATGTATAAACTTACTGACTCGTGTGCTGTATTTTGTGATATTTACTCTAGTTATAATAGTGCTTTTAAAGTTGTCTTTTCAATATCCAAGACAGATAAAGTTTTTCTTTGCCTGCAGTGATGTGTCGGCAATGCTGTATAAGGTTTGCTGCTCTTTGCAAAAATAGAAATATAGGTGGCTCAGGGGAGAAGCTCAGAGGAAGCTTTATGTTTTATTTACAATGAGCAAGCAATACATTTCATTCGAAGTATCAGGGGATGGAGGCGGACAAGGGGGACGGAGAGGGGTGTGTTATCAGCTGAGCAAGGTAGCGCAGGGAGCCCGGTATCATTTGATATAAATAAAACAAGCAATTTGATGAGAATGAAGCCGAATGGGGAAAACAGATAGTCTGGAGGCTCATGTGCCCTGACAGTGTTAACCTCCGGGCCCAGTGATGTGTGGACTGCACAACTGAACACACACTTCTTCTCCCGGCTGGCAGCAAGACGGTAGAGTCAGCAAGCAGCCAATATATCAACAAAAAAAGCTTGAGAAGAGCAGCGTGTTTGATTTACTTCCATTCAAAGTTATCTCTCTCATGTTTGAGCAGGGTAATCTTCATGAAGCATTTTCATATAACGTGCTTTTGCCTTTTTCCTCGATCATGGGGACTGGTTTATTAAAGAGACGGAGAGCTGCATTGGAGACATGGTAGACTTTTACTCAGTGCTGCTTTTGTTTATGTCCCAGTGCCATCTTTTCTTCTATTTGTCTTTGAGAGAAGTACAAACCTCTACATGAAAATGGGAAATGGCCTTTTCCAGCGAGTGCTTTCTCATTTTACCCCTATTTGTGTTGATGCAGTGTCATCTTCTCAAGTTGTTCCATCTTGCGGTGAGGATTCGAAAAATAGTTACTTTTAAGAGATTTGCAGGCAGATGTTTTGGTGAGGTTCTTTCCATCTTTATGTAAACTATAAGTGAAATTGCTTTGCAAATTAAGTTTGAAGCAGCATTGTAGTCTTCGGCTGCTATAGACCATCCACCTCAAGGTTCGATGTGATCTGCTTTTGGAGACCTCGATTGTAACGAATGGTTACTGTAGTTACTGTTGCCTTTCTATCAGATAGAACCAGTCTGACCATTGTCCTATGACCTCTGGCATTAACATGACCCAAGGGGCCGTTGTCAAGGTTTTCAAGCAAGGCTGTACATTTGTTTCTGCCACACATGCTGACTTAAGGCAGGTCCAGATTCTCAAATTCATAAAAAGCCTTTTTTATTTATTAATGAGCAACAAAAATTACATTTATTTATAAAACGTAGATAGACAGACATAGATACAGACAGACATATAGATAGTTTTTCCCCCTGCATGCTTAATTTATTATATTTGTTTTTTTTGTTTTTTGTTTTTTTCAAAATGCCAATGTGAGTTTTTGTGCTTGATATAATATTTTTGAGTACAACCCAAGATTATTAGTTTAACCAATAATGCCACAAAATGCAAAAATCTCAAAAACTGACAACTAACAGTTGCATAACAAAACTCATTCATAAAATCTCCAAAAAGACAAGGTCAAAACAATATGAACATTGAATTAAAACAACAACAAGCGAACTTCTCCTAAACTGTATACACTTTTCCAAGCACTTTTTGTTCCATTCTGCTTTTTTTATGCCAGAACTTTGAAAGACACAAGCCATATCACAGGTGTGTGATACATACTGTGATACAACACATACTTCCAAGTGTTATCCCTGCTGTTCATCACTAGATGGCACTAATGGCAATGATCTGGGTTCTGTAAAACGAAAGTGAGAGACGATTGCGCATTTTTTCACTTTTTATTTTAAATTACCTTGTATATTTTGTGTCATAACTCTTGTAATGTTCGTTTAAAACACAGAATACCTTTTGAAACCTACACATTAGGTTTGAAATCCAAATGAAACAATAGCTGTGTAGCATCATTCCTACTTAAATAAACATTATGTAATAGTATTTATTTAGTATCACACTAAAGAATAACTCACTTTTGGACCCATTTATCTTCTGAATATAGCTATTCAATCTTTTTATAATCGTAGTGTGTTTGATGTATGCATTTATTTTGTTTTTCATTTTGGTACAAAATTACATAAAAAATAGGTGAGCTGAAAGAAAAGCAAGCAGACTCCTGCCGTGTCTTATCCAAACTAGACAGACTATTTCTGTGCATGAGAAGACAGTTTGCCGATAACCAAGAGCTCCCTTGATTGACAGGTGTAATTAAATCTCAGACACTGATGTGATGTATTTCATTTAGAGCACCCGCCATCACCAGAGAGCCTGGCCGCTCTTCAAATCAGCATCACCTGTCCTGCATCAATAGCATGGTCGCTCATGCCTGTAGCCATGATGGACGCCGTAACCTGCCCAAAGCCGATTGGACACTGGTTATCCTGCACTGCAGCTGTCAGGCCACCCTTTGCCTTTCAGCTTAGCAAAAAAAAAAACATCTCTCTGTCGTACTCCTATAGCTCCATATCAGCAGAGCGTGGAGAACGGAGGGGACAAATGGATCAAAAAGAGGATGAAAGTGGCTTTATTGATTTATCTGAAAGACTCACTCAAACAAGAAGACCTCTGCTGACTTCAGCACTTCCTTCCAACAAGAAAAGAGTGAACATCACCTGAAATCAACCCAAGCGACACCTTCCCCCGAGCACTTTGAGGTCATTTCAACTCTCTGAATGCTTCCAGAAAGACTACAGGGTATAAAACATCTGATGTTTTCCCAGTCCCTTACATTTTAACGAACAGCTTTAATGTAAAAGAAACTGTTTTTGTGTGTTTTTATCTTAATAGTTTCAGTGAAAACATCACTTTCATTTGGATTCATCAAGTTATCACATTGACTAAATATTCATTCATTTTCTTCAACCGCTGATGTGCACCTTGGACAAGTCTCCAAGCCATCTTAGAGTAACACACACATTTAGAGAGTTAACCTGACACATGTTTTGGGTGTTAAAAGCGTAGTATCTGGAGGAAACCCACACAAACATGGTGAGAATATGACAACTGCTATCAAGAACGCCACCGCCTGACCTCGCACCAACTAGTGCTAGAACTGAAAGGCGTTGCTTAACACTGGACCTTGCTCTGGTATCTTAGAGGTTGAGACCGGGACCTTTTTAATTGGCTCCAAGACCTTCCCTGTCACTCAAAAACTGTAAAGAAATTGAGTGTAATATCTAATTTTATCAGTGTTAACACATTAAAATAAAAGATGGAGATGACATAACAAAGCGTCAGCATCAGCGGGAATCAATTGGGCAGCATTCAAGAAATAAACAGAAAAAGCAAACTAGCTATCATTCATATTCTGGTAAAACGCCAAAAAGATTTTAATTTTTTTTTAACCAGTGGGATTAAGCAGAGCATCTGCTGGCCAAAGCACAGCTCAGTAAAAGCTGCTGCAGATTCACAGGATAAAAAAATATCTTCTTCCTCCTTTCTCTTCGCACTAAGCTTTGAAATGGTTAATAACATCACTCTAAAATCTTGAAACTCTAAAATAATGAGCAAAATCAAGTCACTTTCAGAATGCATTACATTCAGTTTTTTCACGTCAGAGATTTGTGATTATTAAAAAATGGATTTTGATGATTTAGGGCGGCAAGTACACAGACAATATTGAGCCCAACTTCCTATTCAAAAACCTGGTTGTACTGGTCTTAAAAAAAGTTTCTACAGGATCTATTTCTTAGCCCAAAATGCCTCAATAAATGTATTTAACCTGAACATCCACATAGGGCTTTCAGGACCCCTTTTTATCCTCAAAATAAGCCAAAATTTGTAATTTACCCAGAAAATTGACCACAAAAGTCCAGGAAGCTCCAAA
>SRMA01026090.1:22040-40809 GCA_007224835.1 Danionella cerebrum | reverse complement strand
GGTAAACAGTTTGATTGCTACGGTCAGTGATGTCATAAAAAAGTTGTTACCTAGATTACAAATTTCTTCTAATTCTCAGAGATTCCCGACAATTTCTTTAGTGGTACCAGTCTGAAAAGAAATAGCAACTCAAGTCAGATGTCTTTGACAAGCCACCATAATAAATATGTCATAGGAAACCGTGAAATAAATAGATTGTTGTGGGGTTTCCCCATCAGGTGCCGTCCTACTATTAAAGACTGCCTCAACCATTCATGGCTTCATGACTCGTACCTGAAGAAGCTACGGCGACAGACATTGACCTTCACCACGGCACGGCTCAAAGAGTTTCTGAGTGACAACCAGCGCAGGTGCGTGGAGTCAGCTACACAGCATCAGGTCCTTCTCCGAACCTACCAAAGTGGGCATTCGTCCCCAACATCAACAGATATCAAGCGCACGTCTGAGTGAGGGTGGAATGCAAAGTCCAGCTTGGAGATTATTTATAGATTTTTTTTTATCAGGGGAAGAATGTGGAGGTGAAGGTATATAAAACAGAAGGTTCCTTGATCATATACTGTCCGTATAGGATCAGGATAAATGACTGGTGAGAAAACAAGCCCAGAAGATGCATGGATGAATATACTCTTCAATCTTGTGTACATTTAATGTTTCTTTAGTGATTTCCGAATCTGCACAGACTTAGTCGCATTCTTTATTGTGCTTAAAGTGTACAGCATCCATATAAAATAGAAAAGTAATGTTTTTTTCTGTGTATTTAGAAACAGAAAATGCTCTGTTAAAAATGTTTATTTATGAAAATGGCTGTTATTCAAGAGAAAAAAGCCAATGGTTATTTTGCTTATTGTGACACTACTTGTCTGATTACACTTGATTTGTGAATGTCAACTGCTATTTGTGCACATAGTTTTAATACAGCTTTAGTTTCGTTCAGGTCTCTGGTTGTTTTTTGTTAGCACTCTTGGCATTGGCTTTTCTAGTAACTCGTTTTTGAAGAGTTTTATTTTTATTTAAGAATCATTCTTATAACAGATTTAGACATTAAAGGGAAAGGCATGGTTATTTTAACGAAATTATATTTTAAAGTTTAACATTTTTTTCATAGCTACATTTCAGACTCTGAAAAGTTCTCAACTGTGTTTCGGATCTTTCACAATATAGCCTTGAGGTGATGCACATCCTGAACCTTTACAGGACAATAAGGACCAGTGGTGTAGTCCTAAAAAAAGGTGGTGTACTATTTTCCACCTTAACTTACCAAATCCAAATTGTATATAAAAGTGGGCAAAAAAAATTAAGAAATTCAATGTTTTTTTATTTGTATATTCAGTGGTGTCTAAACTCAGCCCTGGGGTGCTGGTGTCTTTGCTGCAGACTCGTGCATGCTTGTTTTAAACCAAGCTAACAGAAAACGATGAGGCAAAGACATAAACCATAACCGTTCTTTTTGTTGTGTAGGCTGGTGGGACAGCAATATTATAACAGTAATGTCTAATGTGTCATCCCCCGTCGCGGTGGGCACTATTAAAACAAATGTCAAATATTATGTTATAATTTTACCGAGCTTTTCAACGAGACGTCATCTTCATTTGACTTGTCATTTTCGGAATAACTTTACTCCTTGTCTCGCTGCTGCTGCAGACAATTACTATGGTCTATGGGGGTCAAAAAAATGCACCAATTGCAAAAAATTAAGCAGCAAGTTAAAAAAAAACACTTGCTTGTCAGTTAAAGGGGGCAAGAAAAAAAATTATAATTTTGTTTTCTCTGAATAGAAGTCTAATCAGCAAAACAAAGTGAGTATACGAAGGGTAAACGCAAGTATTGGTCATCAGAAGTCGTAATACCCAAACAGCCCAAGGTAAAAAATAGACATATGGAGTATATGTGCGTATAGCCCCAACTACACCACTGTGTAGTTCACATAGTGGGGAAAGCCCCTGAGTTTTAAAAACATTTGGGACATTAGGAAAATGTTCCCTCGTGGGTTTCTGATGGTGATGGTGTATATTTCTCCAACATTACAAAAAATCTTTAATATTTTGTGAAGGCTCTTTCACTGTCACTCTTTTAAAAACCTCCACAACATGACTGTCTTTGAACATACATTTTCTGCATTCTGAGAACACTAAATATGTAGTGTCAGGGTATCCTAGTGGAAAATTAATTATTAAGGCCATAATGTCGTAAATTTGGGTTTGAAAGGTAAATACTCTGACTGGTGTAGTGGCTGAAAAAACTCCTGGCTGCAGGCTCTCTCTGTCCCTCAAGATAAATGTCCTGTCAACAGACCTTTAAAAAAACACTTTCCTCTTGAGATATGTTACATAAATATTTCTGTCAGTTATCTTTACAAGAAAGTTGACTTGGTTCTGTTGCACTTTTCTCTGCTTATACAGTCCTTGATAAAAGTCTTGTCACTTATCTATTTTGTAGAAACACCTACTATTAACCTGACTTTTAATGAATCAGTTGGTGTTGCAAATAGCTCGGATGAAAAGCTACAACCATCCCAAATTATGTTTACTAAACTGAAATGAATTAGTTTCACTGAAAAAAGATTTATAATTTAATCAACACAGTAAAGTCAAATATAGGCAAGACAACAGCTTTGTCACTTATACAGAAATTGAACAAATTTAGTGCAAATATAAAAATAAGTCGACAAATTAAATAGTGCTGCTTTGAGATCCATATATTAAAGGACTGGATCCATGATGTTTGGTAAGGGTTCATACAATTTATTGATGAATTCATCGGGAAAAGCAAAGAAAGCCTGTCTTGCGTGCCCCCCAGAGTTCATCACCTATCTTTTACTTCATCTTCCAAGCTTCCTCTTCCATTCCAACCCAGACATGCTCAATGATGCTCATGTCTGGTGACTGGGCTGAGCAATCCTGGAGCATCTTGATTTTCTTTGATGTAGAGATGGAAGTATACGATGGAGCACCATCCTGCTGCAAACTCTGGCCTCTTTTAATAGCCTTAAACTCTTAAATCTTGGGACTGAATGGGACTGGTTTAGTCTCTGAAAACACTCCCGGCTGCAAGCCCCTCACAGAGCCGAAAAGCATTTGTGGGAGAGCAAAACATTACAGCCACACAGCATTGTTCATCTGTGAGTTTGAGCGCCTTTAAATGTATCTTTTAGTGCCAACAAACTAATCCTGATGTAGTTTTTTTGTTTTGTGATGCTCTGTATACAGTGAGGAAAAGCATGATCTAGGTTTTGTAACCAACGAGAAGTCTTCATTCAACGAACATTGATGTCATTCTTTGTTTTGATTCTGAACCTGTAAGAGTGAAGGTCTGGGTTGTCAGAGATGTAAAAAATGATTTGAAATTTGCACAAAATACAGACCAGTCAGAGATGACAAATGTTCTATAACTATGATATTACATGAATAAATGTTTTCTCAAATATTATCCTAATTTTTAAACTGATTTGATTAAATTGTGTTTGACTACTGCTTTAAAAACAGATAGTTTGTAAATTGGCCTTTAAGTTACGAATGGTATTAAAAAGGTCTTACAAATTAATGTTGTGGAAACCTGTAGATTCCATGGTTGCTAGCCGGTCAAATCTAATTTGAACTGGCCTTCTCTCAGTCTGTTTTGTACAGATTGAATCTATAAATCTATAAATGAATCTATAAAGCTTACTTTCATCCACTTTTAACAGTTTTATTTCATCATCCACATTTATTATATCAATTTAAAAACAACTACTCATTGAATTCTTCAACATTTTCAAAACACTTTTCATCAGTCAGTGACTCTCTTTACAACTTTTTTCTTTTCACCAACTAAGATTCTCTCTCTCTCTCTCTCTCTCTCTCTCATTTTTATGACCTTTGCGATGATTTAGCATTTTCTTTAGCATTGTTCTCTCTTGTAAGCCACTAAAGCACCATCAGACTGGCCGAGCTCTTGGCTTTCCCAGAGGTAAACTTGACAGTTCCACTCATTTCCGAGGATGTTTGCTTAATAGTGAGTTTATGGATTGTACCCTGATTTTCTATCCGAACCATGGGTCCTGTCTGCAAAACCTCGCCATTAAGAGTCCAAACGGGGGGTTTGATAAGGGCCACAGAGACTTCACACTTAAAACAAGCTTCTTCTGGAGCGCACACCTTCACATCCTCTAGATTCTTCACCAACAGGATTGACTGAGCTGTAATGGGACAAATAATGCACATTAAAGTCTGTTGTTTTCCCATTGTAAATATGTTATTTATGTTGATTTGAACTAGCTATTTAATCCAAGGCATGTGACAATAGAAAGGACGACTGTGATTGGATCATTATAGTCTGAATGGACCTGCGCAAAAACAATTCTGCGCCCTCAAAATCACACTGTCAACAAAATAAAGGTCAAATGGAAGAAGCTAATGTACAGTGTTCTTACAGTTTTACAGTAAAACAATAATTTGATGCACAAGTAACTGGCTTCCTATAAAGTACTGCATTGGTTATAAATACTGCTTCTAGCATTTAAAGTCTCGAATGCTCTAGCTCAAGCAGTCAGATGTAGTAGCCCTGTGCAGCTCCCTGTGTGAATTGCCCTTACTAGTGTGAGTTATGGTTAGGGTAAGGGCTGGTGGATTTGCCTTAAACCTAATCCTAACCCTGAAACTTAATTTGGCACAGTATAGCCTACAAAATAAGACGATGCCTCAATGCCTTGCGCATTGAAATGCATACAAAAGGCTGTTGCTATACTTGGCATTTTAAAAAAAAGTGTGTTCTGAAAAATAACTTGCTACTATGTTATTAGCAGAATTCTAACTGAGGCAGATCAATCAAACCAGAAACACTGCACACCTTCCACCAGGAGCTTGGCTGTAGACGTGTGTTCTCCAACCTCAATACTGTAAGAGCCCTCATCGTCCAGCGCCACCTGCTGGATCACAAGCTTATGATAGCATCCATCTTGGGTGATGTCTATGTGTTCTGAGGACTCCAGCTCTTCATCTTCTTTGTACCAGGTGACTGGACATTTATGGGAGGAAACTGTACATTCTAGGATAACTCTGTGCTTTTCCAGTGCCGTTCGATCCCTGAGTGGACGCACAATGCTCACAGGAAGCTCTGCCACAAAAGAGATTTTGGTGTGAGAAAATAATGTTGCAAAAACCCTGTGCAACTTTTTGAAGTACCTTCAACCTCAAGGTAAGCAACTGACTCCACTTGTCTGGAAACAAACTTGATTTCTCCAGAATCTTCTGCCTTGACGTTACATATGAGAAGAAAGTGCTTTGTGCCTGTTTAAATGGTAAAACGAAATATAAACTGTTATTTTGTGTACATATTTCATTATTTCAGATGAAAGAAGTTTCTTCTTACCCTCTATTCGAGTTTTGATGGTAGCAGTGGGTCGTATCCTGCTGCCATTCTTGAACCATTCAGCTGGTACATCTTCCATTGACAGCTCACACATGAACACCGCATTCTGGTCCTCCTTTATCCAAAGGTCCTCCAAGCCAGTCAAGATTTCTAACTCGTGTTCTGAGAGCAGGATGGAGAAATCACATGGTTTGCATTTTACAAGTCTATGGAATTAATTGATTTCCTGCTATGGATAATAATTTAATCTCACACGTGTACAATTTAGATCTAAGAAAAATATTTGCCTGAAATCTTTTCTTCATTTTTAAAGTGTAGCACAGGTTAATTTGTGGACAAATCAATAGAGGATGCTGCTCAACTGCCCACTGCTGCCTCTCCTAAACGTGAAGAAGACTTTATGTAGAAATAATGTTTGAAAAAAATGTTTATAAGTCACATATTTTTACATATGTGTTTAGGGGATATAATCTTAACAGTTGGTAAGGCCTTAATTTTAATTCATGATGACTCTAGTTCCAGAATTGTCAGAGGTACATCAATTGTTTTGTTTATGCAAACTTGAGGGCACTGTCCCAATAAACTCATAGACAGGTGATCTGGCCTTGCTCATTTCAATACAAGACTTTGGAGAGAGTGGAGCACAAACCATGAGTTTACAGTAGCTCCCTCTATTGATATATAGAGCCAGATGCCAAATTTGTTTACTTCCTTGTATGAATTTTTCGATGTGCCAGAAAGAAATAAATAAGTGCAGGAGAAAAATTATTCTGTTAACTTAATTCTGAGAATCCTGATTACTTAGCTTGGGCCTGACATATATAACTTAGCATTCGAAATACATAGGAAGACATAATAATAAGAAGGCTTGGAAGGCAAAAAAAAAAAAAAGCTAAATAAGTTTTGTGTCCTGGTGTGGCACGGTGGCACAGTTCTTTAGCTAGAAGGTTGCAGGTTTGTGGTCCTCTGGTGACCTTCTTGGTAAGAGTTTTCATATTCTCCCAGTGCTTGCGTGGGTTTACTTTGGGTACTCAGGTTTCCCCCACAGACCCAAAAACATGCGGTTACAATAACTGAATAATCTAAATTGCCCTTAAGTGTGAATGTGTGAATGAATGTGTGTGTTGCACTGCGATGGACTGGCGACCCGTCTCTACCCCTGCCTCTCGCCCTCGAAGCACCATCTGACCGTCGTGACCCTTATAGGCGAACAAGTGAGAAAGAAGATGATTGAAAGTTTTGTGCTCACTAGCTCGACCCCAGAGTATAAAATGTTAACCAAACAATCTCAGAGAGCTGTGATAAGTGGTAGATGATTGCCTGATCTCTCCATTTTGGGCGGAGCAATTGTAGGTCACTTGACGATTAAGGCCATATTCACATGTACCCAGGTTTTTTTTCTCACACAGTGTACAAAAACATCTGCATCCACACGTATCTGTTTAGGAAAAACACATCCTCCTAGGACTCTCAAACACCCCTGAAACGCTGTAATGACTCTACCAAACCAACAGGTGTGCAGTCAATTAATGAAATTTATTTAACTTGATTAATTTAAAATTATTATTTAACACTGCTTGTACAAAAACACAAGCATCTCTGTTCGGTGATCAAAAACTCCAAAAATATGATTCACATTTTCAAAATTGCGCGGTTACAAAAACAGTGTTGCAGTAACAGGACAGCGTAACCATGCAGAAAAATACCTGTTTTCAAAATAACCCAGGACATGTGGACAGGGGAAAAAAACTAGCTATGAAATGTTTGTTAAACTTGACTTTTCTCAGTAAATGATGCAATATTTTTTCTTTGTAAATGATGTAATAATTCATGTATAAGTTTAGGATTAGGATAACATGTTGTTACTGTGGGCTAAATACAAGGAACGTTTAAGAATACTCAAAATAACCCATTGGGAGCATTACATCAATGAATAAGTCAATAAAAACAGGAGAGCATCCTGAAGGGGTTCAATGATGGATTTTAAAAATACTCAGTCACTCAAGAGTAAAAATAGGACACAGATTAGGTTCATCATTGTCAAAGAGTAAAAAAAAGACAAAAAAGAAACAAATATTCTAAATTTCATGATAACATCAGATGGTTATATAATCCAGAGAAATTACTTGAGAGAAACAAAACTACAATTTATTGCAGTGGCCTGATTAATAGACATTCTGTTGAATTTATCAGCATGAAGTTAAAAGATCGTTAGGGAATAGTTCAATACTTCATTGAACCAGAGCTAGCTGTAAGATTGCAGTTAGCATAGACTAGTGAGGAGAGCTGCAAAAATACAAGCTTACCATAGACCTCAAGTTTGCAGGAAGTGCTGATATCTCCCACTTCACAAGTGTAATGACCAGAGTCACCGATGCGACTTTCCAAGATCTGCAAACAGCGCTTGCGCCCCATGGAATAAATCCTCAGAGTCTTACTGGATTTCAGCTCTAACCCATTCTATCGACAAGTTCAAACAGAGAATCACAAGATTTAGATTAGCAGATCGGCAATGACCAGCCTTGTAATATAGCAGTACCTTTTGCCATCTGACATCCACATTTGCCCTTGAAAGCTCACACTCCAAAACCACTGAAGATTCCTCCTCGACCCTGACATGTGACAGCTTCTTCACGATTACTACCGGGGTTTCTGAAATTTTAAATAACAATTACTGTATTACATGGTGAAACCTTAGGCATTTATTTTCATGCTGGGCATATTTTTACAGTTTCAATTGAAAATAGCTGGTACCAGAAAGTCTTCATTTGGTCCAGTAAGTGTATTAATCCCGTCATTGTTTGATCAAGATAAACACCATCAGCTTAAAATAGTAAAAGGTCATGAAGAGAGGAAGCCACCTTTAAATATATAAACTATCAATTTTCATTATTGTTAAAAATATTAACCCTCTGCATTAACCCTCTTTCAAAAAAGTTATTAGCTTGGCTAGTCTTGGTTTTCTCTAACAAACATTACAAGAGTTATGACACATAATTTGCAAGGTAATTTAAATTAAAATGTGAGAAAATGCGTGATCATCTTTCAGGTTTATTTTTAAAGAAGATGAAAGATGAAAGTAACATTAGGACCAAGTATGGAGTGACCCATACAAGAAATTTGTGCTCTGCATTTTACCCATCCAAGTGCACATACACAGCAGTGAATAAACACACCGTGAACACACACCGGGAGCCGTGGGCAACCATGGCTGCGGCGCCCGGGGAGTTGTGGTAACTGGTGACTTGCTCAAGGTCACCACAGTAATGGTTGTCACAGGAGGGAGAGAGTTTCAACACTCACCCCACCTTCAACTCCCAGTGGAGCTAGGGATCGAACCGGTGACCAGCTGGGGATCGAACCGACGGAGTTTACAGACTCCAAATCAGTCCCACGTAGAGGTGAAAATAAGGGATAACCCTTAGAAGTACAAGACCTGTGATATGGCTTGTGATTTTCAGAGTTCAAATGCACAACAGCACAAAAAGTACTTGGAACAGTGTTTTAGGTTTAGGAAAGATTTTAATGCAATTTTGATGCAATTTCACATTTTGAATACTTTTGAATTTTGCTTTAAAGCATAAAATCTGTGTGTTCTCAATTTTTGAAATTTCTGAAGTAAAAAATGACCAAATTTAAAACTTTGTTGTGGGATTATTGTTTAATATAATGGAAAATGGAACTAAAAATGTAATATAGAAATGTTTTAAATGTAATTTATCACAGCAAATTGTAAAAAACGTTCAAAAGGCCCTGGAGTTGTATGGGTCAAGACCCCAATCGTGACCCGAGCTTTCAAGACAAACGTGTTCCTAATTTAGGCTGGGAGCACTGTTATGTGAAATTAAGAAAACAAGTGAAAATGTTGCTCAGCATCACCATGACAACGGAAGAACAAAACTCCATAAAACAGCTTAGACACACTTTTATTGACTTATTATTACTCATAAAAAAAAAAAAAAGTTGTGTTACCTTTAACCACCAGCCTCGCAGTATTTCTCAGGCCCTCTGCAGAGAAAATGATGCTCCCTGTGTCCTCCAGTGTGAGGTTGGAAAGAGTGAGGCCATGTATCCGACCGTTGGAACTGACACGCCAGTTGTTATTGGGTTTGACACGCAGGCCATCTTTCTGCCAGACACCCTCCACATCCGCATGGGAAAGCTCCACCTCAAAGGAAGCTGTTTCTCTTTCGAAGGTCTCCACATCCACCAGCCCTTTGCGAATGGAAATCTTCCTCGCTTTAAATATCAAGGGAGATCATTTTGACATTAATAGAATGATCAGGAGTGTTCCTCAACCTCACCCCCACCTCCCAATTACCACACCATATAAAGATTGTCATTGTTTTGACATACAATGTTAGAAGAGGCTACGCCTAAAACGACGGTGTCTTACCTTACTTGAATAATTAAACTTTGTAAACTAAACTTTTTGCTATAGTTAACTACATATAATGTTTTACTGGATTTAAAACTTATTTGAAGCATTTTTGGAGTATTATTGATCAAATAAACAGATAGATTAAAGGTTCTTCAAGAGTTATTAAGACCACTTACGTTCCACATTCAATTTGACCTGTGTTCGATCATGCAGGGTCTCGCAGCGGTATGTTCCCCGGTCGGAGAGGCTGAGGTCGGTGATGGTCAGGATACGTTTACAGCCGTGATGCGTGAGCTTGTGTCGTGGTCCCGGCTGAATCACTATGCCCTGCCTCATCCACTGCACTTCTCCAAACTCCAGACTCACTTCAGTCTCTAAAACAGCCTCTCCAAACTCCTCCGCCATCACCGCCTCCATCCGCTTCGTGAACAAGACTTGTGCCTCTGGACAGACACATTTTAATATTAATGAGCAAATAAACTTTCTTGAATAAAAATGTACATGGCACCCTTGAGTAGCCAGGAAAACAAATACCAAGGGACAAAATTTAACTTAAGCATTTTTAAAAAATAAAATCACAAGAAAAAAAAGATCTGTTTTTGTTGCAGACAGTAACTTTTTTACTTGAAATGGCTCAGATTGTCTAGCAGCTTGCAGCCATTTTGGTCAGATCACAAAAGAGAAGCACGTTGTTTACATGATAAACGCACTTGCATTTGAGTTTTAGGTCTAAATGGATAATTTCACCATTCCAGCAGATTAGCAAGAAAGACTGAAGAAACACAAGCATCACAGGGCTCAGAATTTTGCAGGAAAGAAGGGAAAAAGAGAAGCACATCTTCGGTTCTGTTGCAGTGCAGAACTCGTCAGGAACCAGACCTGGAAGAACTGCTGTCTTATAACCAATTTTCATGGACCAATGTTTCTTGACCCATGAATGAGCAGAAATACCACAGACAACTAAAATGACAAAGTTCCTTTTGATATTATCTGAGGTCATTGTTGTTATAGAAAAGTAAAATATATTTTCCTCAGGGACAAATTGATTACTGTACTAAAGTGTACTCCATTTATTGTGTGTAATGATGGTAGATTAAAAGTAAATAAAAAAAAGCTTAAATGTTAAACCTTTTAAAAAAAATTAAAAACACACATCGAACAATTTTGTTGTCGACTGATTATTTCATATATTTTATTTGAAATATATTTTATATTTTATTTACATAAAAATCAGTACAATTTACTTTAAAATAATATTAAATGTGACATATTACACTTTACCTATTATAGTTGCAAGGTTAAAGGAGTGTTTAACTAAAACATGACAATTCTATCAATATAACTTAACTAAAATATATAAAAAATTTAGTTACGTGTCTGAAATAGCAAGTAAATAATGAAAGACTTAACGGGGAACTGCCTCGTTATAAAAGCAGTGCTGTTGGATAGAAACATGCTCAGATTATCAGAATAATAATAATAAAGGATCAACTTTTGCTTTATGGACGGCAAATTTTTCAGATGATTATCTTTCTGTAGAAGTTAGAATATTGTCTATTATCCGAGACTACACATCTGTTTACACTTTGAGAGAGCGCTTCTGGTTTTCGTGAAATCGGCCCATTAGAAATGTGCAGAAATGCACCCATTCCAGTGACAGAAGATGATTTTTCTGACTGAGAGAATCTTCTTGATTGCAGATAAAATGTAGATTTGATTTACCGGTGATAACAGAAGTGGTGGAGGAGATATTGAACGACATGCTTACCTTGGACCTTCAGGCTGGCTTTAGAGATGAGGCCCTCAGCCTCGGCTGTGATCCGAGAGGAGTCCAGCAGCTGGACCTTCTTGATGATGAGCGTGTGGCACAGGCTGTTCTGCTCGATGTGGATGCGATCACTGCCTTTGATAGGCTCCCCATCCATGAGCCAGACCAGCTGAACATCATCAGGGGACACCACACACTTAAAGGTGGCATCCTCCCCCTCCATGACTGTGGTGTTGTGAAGCTCAGTGAGGAACTCCACCACACGTGGCACTGCATAAAGGAACACATAATAGAAAAATAAATAAAAAAATAGAATACCGATTTGACTTCTTCAGTAGATGGCTTTGGGGTGACAAGAAATTGTTTTCATACTTACACTCCACTCTTATTCTGGCACTGGTACAATCATCTTTGGACTCACAAGCGTAGACTCCAGCGTCTTCTTTTGTGATCCGATGGATTGTAAGGCTTCTTTCTGTCCCATCAGCCCGAATGGAAAAGCGACGGCTGGGAATGACCTCCACTCCGTCCTTCTTCCACTGAACATCTGCTTTGGCCTTGCACAGCTCACAGCTGAGGGTGGTCATTCCATCTTTGTGTGCCACCGCATCGACTAGTGGCTTCACAAATTTAATACGCATATCTGGAAGACAAATTACGCTTTGCTATTGCACCAGAAACTCTACAATGTCTTTTCATTTTAAACTGTGAACATTAAAAACCTTTGACCAGGAGACTGAAGTGCATCTCATCTGTGTTTGCATCACATGTGTACTCTCCACTGTCCAGCCTCTTTAGAGGGTCAATGGTGAAGGTGCGGGTCAAGCCCAGACTGGACGTGTGAAACCGTTCTCCACTGATTTCAGTCCAGTCTTTGAGCCAGCGCACTTGGGCATTGGGTCTGGAAACCATTGCAGTGAAGGTGACGGTTTCTGCTTCGTATCCAGTGACCAAGTTCAGTTCTTCTTTGTTCAGGAACTCAACAGGGGGCTCTGGAGACATAACACGTTTATAAGTAGGAATTTGAGGAATGCTTGTGTTAAGTGTTTTGTTAAAGCTTCATCAGTAGCACGTTCATCTGCATTGGTGAATGTTTTATGATACAGCGCTCAGTGGGTAGCACTGGGGCCTTCCAGTTAGAAGGTTACCGGTAGGGGGCTCGCCGGTGACCTTTCTGGATGGAGTTTAGATGTTCTCCCCATGCTTGCGTGGGTTTCCTCCAGGTACTCCGGTTTCCCACACAATCTAAATTTCCCTTTAGGTGTGAATTTGTGGGTGAATGTTGCCCTGCGATGGACTCGAAGGTGTACCCCTGCCTCTCGCCCAATGTGCGCTGGAGATAAGCACCAGTAGACCCCCGTGACCCCAAAAAGGGAATAAGTGGGTTGGGTTGGGATTTTTTTTTCCTTCAAATTTTCTTCGTCAAAGAATCCACCATTTACCACAAATACAGCATTTGCAGACCTTTGACTTCTAGCTGTTATTTTTTGAGGTAATCTGGAGAAATTTCACCCCACGCTTCTTGAAGCACCTCCCACAAGTTGGATTGTCTAGATGGGTACTTTTTGTGCACCATAAGTCAAGCTGCTCCCACAACAGTTCAATGAGGTTTAGATCTGGTGACTGCGCCGGCCACTCTATTACAGACAGAAGACCAGCTGCTGCTTCTTCTCTAAATAGCTCTTGCACAATTTGGAGGTGTGCCTTGGGTCATTGTCCTTTTGTAGGATGAGAGTGGCTGCAATCAAGTGCTATCCACAGGGTATGGCATGCCTTTGCAAAATGTAGTGATAGCCTTCCTTATTCAAAATCTCTTTTACCAGGAAGAAATCTACCACCTTACCAGCACCAAAAAAAACCCAGACCATCACGTTACCCCCACCTTGCTTTGACAGATGGCGTCAGGCTGCATCTTTTCAGTTGTTCTGCATCTCATAAATTTTCTTTTGCGTAATCCAAACACCTCAAACTATGATTTGTTCATCCATAACACTTTTTTCCAATCTTCCTCTGTCCAAGGATTGTGTCCTTTTGCCCAAATGATTATTTTTCTTTTATCCGCCTTTTGGAGTCATCTCTTCTCTGTACCACAGTAACACTAGAGTGTATTTCTGATTCTTTAGTTATCATCATTGAAAAAAATAAGTTTCCTTTGTGAGTGACCCCAAACTTTTGAACGGTAGTGTATATTGTAGGTGACAGAGGTTTTTTTAACATTTATTTTCTGGTGCTATGCGGCATGTGATTTACAATGAACGTTCACAAAAAAGGTTGATATACACTGCAGTGGAGAATTGATCTGACTCTCTCTGTTTCTCTTAAACTTTTTGATTGACACTCATCTGGGCTCTAATCATTTTTTCTCAGGCTGGTGACTCAAATGAACTTAACCTCAATAAGAAGAGGTGACTTGATCTTTTTTTCCTGGTGCAGCCCTCATTCAAGCCAGTTTCATTGTAGTTCTTCATAGTTTCTGTATCTGCACTTGGCAGGTCAATTACGGTACTTCTGACTATCGTTTAAACTCTTGGACCAATGTTATACAACTGAACTGAAATATAACTGAACTGAAGGCTCCACAACAGATCCGAAATTTGTGATCCGACAGCTATTTTCCGTCAAAAGTATTCAAGCAAATAAATCACAACAGTCTTACCTTGAACTTTAACCACGGTTAATTTTTTGTCATCGGCAGCATCACATATGTATTTCCCCGAGTCCGAAACAAGGACACCAGAAATGGTCAGTTTACGTAGGGTTCCTTGGCTTTCAATTAGTGTGCGCTCATCGGGGACCAACAGCTTCTCATTGAAGAGCCAGTTAACCTGAGCATTGGCACGGGAAAGCTCACAAGCTAAGACGAGCTCATCTCCTACCACCATCTCCTGGTAGTCAGCATCACCAGCGTTACCAACGATTTTCACTGCTGGTTCTGCAGGAAAAAAAAAGTAGGATATTTAGTTTAATCCTTAACTCCATAACCGTGTTCCAGTTTCTTCTGTTCCCTCACTTCCTCTTGTACCTTGTACAGTGAGATGAAATGAGACGGTGTCATCTTTAGTTTGTAGCGAGTATTCCCCAGAGTCCTGTAGCTCAGCACAGAGAATGACCAGGGTCCTGAACACTCCTTCCTCCTCAAAACAAAATCGCTCATTTTCCTCCACAGGACAACCATTTTTATACCAGCGGACCACCCCACAGGCCGCAGACAACTCACACTCCAGTTCCACATCATCAAACAACATCACAGTGTGCTCCTTCTTCATCTGATCTTTTTTCAAGATTTTCACTGGAGCCTCTGCGTGACATGAAATATATAAAGATCAGATAAAAATCAATGAGTGTAAAAAAAAAAACCTTAAGCTTGTTCCAAGCCTCATTTATTTCATTCTGGCGAAACAAAAAAAAAAACAGAAGTCACTTGAGTTTTCATCATTAATTCACTGTGTACTCCCTTCTGAAACCTGATTTGGATCTCAAGGGTGAGATTAAGTATAAAACATGGCAGTCCCTTTTAAAGGTCTAAAATCGCCTTAAAACAAGACATTCTTCGCTGATGACACCACGCCACCGTGTTGCTCTGTTTCTAAAGTTAAAAATATTTTTAATGTATGACAGATGCTTTCGGGAGACAAGAGGTAAAAACTAATTTTGTGAACGTGAAACCCTTACCGGTGATTTTGACTTTAAAATCCAACGTATCATCGATGGCATTGCAGGTATACAATCCAGAATCGTCCAGAGTTGGACAGTGAATGGTGATCTTCCGTATTAGGCCATCCTCTGTGATTGTAATGTTGCTGCACTCTTCTACTTTCACTCCATCTTTCATCCAGCACACCTCAGCATTTTCCCGGGAAACCTCAAGCTCTAGGACAACTTGATCACCTGCAGAACTCTCCGTGATGCTGCCTGATGGCTTGGAGCATGAAAGTGTAACTGGAGGCTCTGAGGGGAGATCAAGTAGTCTGTGAGACACAACTTTAGAATCTGCATCGATGATTAGATTAGGTTTTGTAGCAACATAAATAAAACGTTTAGTAGAACTCATAGATTCAATCACTATAACCATTAGAAGTGCATCTCAGTGTTTGTTTTTGAAATGACGAACAACCCACCTATGTTAAATTTTGATTTCAAATATAATTTTTATGTTCCAAAAGGTTATTAGTTTAGATATTTTTGGTTTTAAACTAACTTTACAAGAGTTATGACTTATAAATTGCATAGTAATTCAAATAAAAATGTGAGAAAATGCGTGATCTGCATTCAGTTTCATTTAACAGACCCCACATCAACGCCATTAGCACCATCAAGTGGTGAAGGGATAACCCTTGAAAGTACAAGACCTGTGAAATGGCTGTGTTTTTTAAAGTTCTGGCACAAAAAAGCACAACAGCACAAAAAGTGGGTAAAGTTTAGGAAAGGTTAGCCTGGTTTTCTGATACAATTTTCACATTTTTTCGATCTTGTCTTTGCTTCTGTGTGGGGATTTATGGATTTTTATTTTTGTTGTAAAACAAACATTTTTTAACAAAAATGTATAAAAAATGAATACTCTGAATTTTATTGTTTGTACAATTGCAGATCTGTTGTGGATTTATTGTGAAATGTTTAAAAAAAAGTAAAAAAAAAGAAGCTGGGATTGTACTAGAAAATGTATTAGAGCAAAAAAAAAAAAAAAAAAGACACACGCAAAAATGCCCACAAAAAAAGGTTAACATATAATACTAGTTTTTAAGCTTAACAAACCCCACCTCTTTAAGAAAGTTGCAGGCTTCAAATTCAAAACTGAGGGATAACCGCAAGAGCCAATTATGCTTTTCAGCTTGAGCATTGTATATTCTCTCTTCTAAATACTCATAATTCATTGCAATTTAGTCTCTACAGATTAAAGACTTAACTATACCTTCTATCTTCACCCAAAATGTCACAGAGTCATCTGCAGTCTCACAAACATATTCTGCAGAATCCTCTATGCACGTATAGGGAATGACCAGTCTGCGGTAAAGCCCATCATCCTCTAGTTTCAGGTTCTCGTTCTCCTCCACCTCCATGCCGTCACAAAACCAGCAGACCTCAGCATCAGCTCTAGAGATCTCACAGCTCAGGACCAGTCGCTCCGAGCTCAAGATACAGATTTCAACTTCAGACTCGGATGGGGATATGATGCGAACTGGAGCCTCTGGGGTTAATAAAATAGAAAACAGTGAAGAATTTTGAACAATAACCTGCATGAAAATAAATTGTGTTTGGTTTAAAGGTTAAAAACAGAAGAATGGTGGCATCCTGCTGCCCAAGTAATAATACTTTTAAAAAAATGATCATCGTGTGGCGAAAAGCTCAATCTTTCTGGGACATACCTGTGACGAAGAGCTGAAAAAACACAGAGTCGCCGCCTGTGTCACACACATACTCTCCTGAGTCACGTTTGGAAGCACAGGGGATGATGACCCTCCTGTATGGTCCCTCAGCAATCAGCTGGACTCCATCACTCTCCTGTAGCTTTAGACCATCTTTAAACCACTGAGCCACGCCATTGGAGCGCGAGAGCTCACAGTTCAGCACAATCTCCTCTGAAACATAATGCTCCATGTGGACGTCATCTTTTGGCTCCACTATTGTGATTGGAGGCTCTAAATCAGTCAGTAACATCATTAGATCAGCGGGATTATTTCTATTTTTTGTCTCATTATAAGATGAAAATTTGTTTTATACATTTCCCAGAAGAACAAATCTTTAGATTTTACCTTTTACGTTGACAGAAAAGTTCATGCTTTGGCCTCCTGCTTGGCAAACGTAATCCCCAGCATCTGCCAATTCTGCTGAACGTATGATCAGTCTCCTCAGGGTGCCTTCAGACTGAATGGTGAGGTTGTCAGACTGAAGAAGCTCCATTCCATCTTTCAACCAGGAAGCTGAAGCATCGGCTCGAGAAACTTCACACGTCAATACCACAGGGTCCAGCTCCATTGCACTCTTTTGTTTCTCTTCCTGCTTTAGCTCTTTAAATGTCACAGGAGGTTCTGGATGAGGAAAACAAGACTAGGAATAACTCACCAGTGGTAAGACGTGTAATAGACAGAGGAATCTTTGAGATTTCACTCAGACATGAACATTTTCAGGATCAGTGTCAATGAACATCAGTTTAAACCCATTTTTCTTGTACCCGCTTGCATATATTCCCATCAATTCTATTCCTCCAACTCATAATCTACGACAGAAATGCAGCATACATCAGGTTGACCACTTTGCATGCCTAGAAAACTTGCCTATAAAAGACATACCCAAAGTAAATTGCATGCTGTTCTTGAGAATATACTCTAAGATTTGTTCCTCAGCTGTCACTGCATCTCTTAATGCTTTTGAGTAAAATAGCTTTGAAAAAAAAAATTTGTGCAGGCGACTAAAGTTGGAAGGTAAAATAGAGCTGCAAAAAAGACTGAGATTAAAGCATGAAGCCTTAACAGGCCAAATTCCCAATTTGATAACAATCTCTTTAAAAATGAGGGTTCTGTACATGTTTAACTATAGATAAATGGCAAAAAAGGCCACTTTGATGTCACCAACTGAATTTTTCTCAATTAAAAAAGCATTTAGTTGAGAAAGTTTCAGCTTTCGAGATTGGGTTATGAAAATTTTTCCACCACCAAAAGAGAATGTTCCTTTGTTTTCCAGAGACACAGTAAAGCAAGCTCCTGGTGTTGGAGGTAGACATCCTATGACTGTTCTGCTTTAAAAATAATCAGTGTTATTTATTCAAATATTTTGTTCTTCTACAGCCCATGCCCTGAGCCAATGACATTGTTTCAAAGCTCATTCTCAACATTGTTAGAGGTTTTCGTAACTGCACCATTCCTACCCACCTTTAAAATGCTTATGTAAAATCTATACTTCCTCAAAGTGATTTGGAATTGCTAGTGTAGGTTTTTCCTCTGGGTGCTCCTGTTTTACCTTGTCTAAAGCATACACCCTGGACTAATTAAATATACTTGTACTTAATTCAAATGACACTATTGTAAGGGCCAAACTCGTATGTTGGGAGATTATTGACAATTTATTTGTTTGTTTATTTTCTGTACAAATGTTGTAAAAGTATTTCTATCTTAATGGAAATGTTCTTTTTGAATAATTCAAGAATTATTTATGTTATTAGGTAATTGCTCTTAAGTTTCTGTTCTCAGTAAGCCACACCTACCTATTAAGACTTGAATTGGACATGTTGGGGCAAGTCCGGTAGTAGTTGTAGAAGAGATACAGTTTTTCTTACCGTC
>SRMA01026090.1:0-20322 GCA_007224835.1 Danionella cerebrum | reverse complement strand
TGTTAGGTGGTGTGAGGATTGAGGACCCAGATGCAAGGAGAAATGTAACAAAAATAGATATTTATTGTCCAGAGTTCTATAAGGAAAAATAAGCCACAGGCCAGGCAAGCCAGAAAAACAAACTGAAATATACTGGAGTAATAAAACTGTTCAAAATCAAAATGGAAAAACTGAAGCTCAGGGGGAACGTGGCGAGACCCCTCTGCGTCCGTACAACCACCGACCTTGGAGAGAGTAGTAAGGGGAATCCAAAAGGGAAGTCCGCAATCCCCAACAGGACTAGACAGGACCAGAGGTGTAAGGATGACTGAAACCAGAGAGACAGGTAAGAAGCCGCCCGCTATGTACTGAGTATAGAGAGTAATAGTCCGACAAAGTGGTTAGAGAGAAGCGCCTCTAAATAGGCAGGTTAATTAGAGTCCATTAGCGGCAGGTGATCCCTAATGAGGCAGCTGAAAGAAATAATGAGTCACACTTAGGAAAAGAAAAGAATAACTAAACAAAGAGACTAACACTGCCTCCCACTTAACGAGCACCTCCAGGTGCTTCGAGGGCGCGGGAAGGATGGGAGCGCGCAAAGTCCTCAATAAGGGACTTATCTAAAATATTACGGGCAGGTACCCACGAACGTTCTTCAGGACCGTACCCCTCCCAATCAATAAGGTATTGCAGACCACGGCCCCTACGACGCGCATCTAAAATGCGTTTTACTCTATAAGCCGGCTCCCCCTCAACAATAAGAGGAGGACGTGGCACAGAGGTTGTTTTGTCGGCAGAGGGAACAAATGGTTTGAGACAAGACACGTGAAACACAGGGTGAATGCGTGATAGGTAACCTGGAAGGCGTAAGCGCATAGCAACGGGGTTAACGACCTTAACAATGGAGAAAGGGCCGATAAACTTGGGTGCCAGTTTACGAGACGGGTGCTGGAGGGGTAAATTACGCGTGGCTAGCCAAACCCGCTGCCCACATACATAATGCGGTGCCGAACGGCGCCGACGATTGCTAGATTTACACATAAACTCACGGGCACGGAGTAAGGTAGCTCTAACTACTAAACACTGAACCGAGGGAACCGCTGATTCCTTCTCCTGGGAAGGAAACAGCGGAGGTTGGTAACCCATAGAGGCGGCGAAGGGGGAAACCCCCGAAGCAGTCGAGGGAAGAGAATTGTGAGCATATTCAGCCCAAGAAATATAATCACACCACGAAGAGGGGAATTTTGAGGCATAGCATCGTAGGAGTCTTCCTAAATCCTGGTTTGCTCGTTCAGACTGCCCATTGCTCTGTGGATGGAAACCAGAAGAAAGCGAAACGGAAGCGCCCAGTAATCTGCAGAATTCTTTCCAGACTTGGGAAGTAAACTGCGTGCCCCTATCAGAAACAATATCTACGGGAATACCATGTAGACGAAAAACTTGATCAACGAGAATCCGTGCTGTCTCTAATGAAGTGGGTAGTTTTACCAGTGGAATGAAATGAGCCGCCTTGGAGAAACGATCAACTACGGTAAGAACAGCAGTGTTACCCCGAGAGGTGGGTAGACCGGTTACAAAATCAAGAGATAGGTGGGACCAAGGCCGAGAGGGAATCCCCAAGGGGTGGAGCAGACCCGCAGGAGATGACGTCTCTGCCTTGTTCACGGCACAAACGGTACACGAGCGTACAAACCCTCTGACGTCAGCGCGGAGGGATGGCCACCAAAAGCGTTGGCGCACGACAGCCTCGGTGCCGCGCATGCCGGGATGAGCGAATAGTTTCGACGCATGACACCAACGAATTACCCGGTCGCGTAGGGATTCAACCACAAACAATTTATTCTGGGGGCATTCATGCGGAATTGAAATCGACTGTAAAGCCCCCAGTACCTCCCGCTCAATCCCCCAAGTGATTCCTCCAATCACTCTAGAGGAAGGAAGTATGGGCTCGGGCTGAGTAGAGCCAGTACGGGTCTCGAACTGTCGAGAGAGAGCGTCAGGTTTCACGTTCTTAGAGCCAGGACGAAACGTAACAACAAAATTAAATCTATTAAAAAAAAGAGACCACCGAGCTTGTCTAGCGCTGAGGGTGCGGGTGGAACGGATGAAGCTCAAATTCTGGTGATCAGTCCATACTAAGAATGGGGTGACGGCTCCCTCTAACCAATGACGCCACTCCTCCAGCGCTAACCGAATGGCCAGGAGCTCCCGATCCCCGACGTCATAGTTGCGCTCCGCCGAAGTGAGACGGTGGGAAAAGTAAGCGCAAGGATGGACCTTGCCATCGGTCTCGGCGCGTTGCGATAATACAGCCCCAACTCCAGTTGCAGAAGCATCCACCTCTACAATAAATTGACGAGAGGGGTCTGGAGTCATTAAAATGGGGGCTGTAGTGAAAAGAGACTTTAACAGATCAAAAGCTTCTTGAGCTTCCGCAGTCCAAATGAAGCGACGCTTGACGGACGTGAGCGCAGTCAGCGGGAGCGCAATGCGACCAAAATTCTTAATAAACCGTCGATAAAAGTTAGCAAACCCCAAAAAACGTCTGAGAGCCGTGCGGGACTCGGGCACTGCCCACTCAGTGACAGCACGGACCTTATCAGGATCGACAGCTAACCCATTAGCACTAATAATGTGACCGAGGAACGGAACAGACTCGGAGTGAAACACACACTTCTCAGCCTTGACAAAAAGGCGGTTCTCAAGGAGTCGTTGAAGGACTAGCCTGACATGGCGGATATGGGTAGCTAGATCAGGGGAAAAAATTAATATGTCATCCAGATAAACGAAAACGAAAATGTTTAACATGTCCCGTAGAACATCATTAATTAAAGCCTGGAAGGTTGCTGGAGCGTTGCAAAGACCGAAAGGCAAAACCCGGTATTCAAATTGCCCGAGGGGAGTGAGGAAAGCGGTCTTCCACTCATCCCCCTCGCGAATCCGAATGAGATGATACGCATTGCGTAGATCCAGTTTAGTGTAAAACCTAGCCCCACACAGAGCATCGAACGCGGAACTCATAAGGGGAAGTGGGTAGCGATCCTTAACGGTAATCTCATTTAGACCCCTATAATCTACGCAAGGACGCAGGGATCCGTCCTTCTTTTTAACAAAGAAAAACCCCGCGCCGGCAGGTGACGAAGATCGCACAATGGTACCAGCCTCGAGCGCAGTTGTTAAGTACTTCTCCAAAGCCTGGTTCTCGGGCTTAGAAAGGGGGTACAAGCGGCCTCTAGGAGGAGAACATCCAGGCAATAATTCAATGCGGCAGTCGTAGGGGCGATGGGGAGGTAGCGACTCAGCGTGGTCTTTACTGAATACAGCGCCTAGATCGAGGTACTCAACGGGTACCCCAGTTAAATCAGCTTCCTCAGAGAAAACGGGTTTGGTGACAGGAGGAACAGCAGAAAGCAGACAAGTAGTGTAGCATCTTAAACCCCAGGCAGAAATGACATTAGTTTCCCAATTAACCTGGGGATTATGTAACTTAAACCACGGATAACCCAAAATAACGGGAAACAAAGACGCTCTGATTAAAGTAAAACTAATCGATTCTTGGTGGTTGCCAGACACAGAGAGACTCACCACCCCAGTCGATAAACCAGTATTACTGAGCACTCTTCCATCAACGGCATAGACGACTGAAGACTCGTTAGACTGGATGATGGGTAGTCCGTGGGTGCGCGCGAAATCTACATCCAGAAAGTTTCCCTCAGCCCCAGTGTCAAGAAGGGCAGAGCAGGAGATGGAACCAGACCCAAAGCGGATGACAGCAGGAACCTGAGGACACAAAGAAGCCGGGGTCGAGGATACAGGAGAGGCGCTCGCCAGACGACCCCTCATTACTGGCGAGCGATGGCTTTTACTGGACAGGTGGAAGAGAAATGCCCAGCTCCTCCGCAGTAGAGACACAGTCTGTTGGTGATGCGACGCTGCCTTTCTTCGGCCGACAGATGAATACTGCCCAACTGCATCGGTTCGTGAAGGCAGTGTGAAGGGTTGGAATACGCGCAGGTACCAGTGGCGGCAGGCTCTGGAGACGAGCGGGGACGAAGCGCACGGCGTCTCTCCAGACGCAGGGCCAGCTCCACAAGCTCGTCGAAGCTACGGGGGATCTCCTGAGCATATATGTCCTCTTTTATCTCCCGTTTGAGCCCATCCAAGAAGCGGGCGCAGAGCGCCTCCTCGTTCCACCCCGAGGAGGCAGCAAGAGTACGGAACTGCACGGAATAGTCCACCACAGACGCAGGGCCCTGGAGAAGAGAAACGAGTGCCCGGGAGGCCTCTCTTCCATGAAGGGATCTGTCGAAGACCTTAAGCATCTCAGACTTGAATGCCTCCCACGACTGGCAGCAAGGGGCCTCCACTTCCCACAGCGCGGTTGCCCAGGCGCGCGCTCGCCCCGACAGTAAGGACAAAACGAAGGCCACGCGTGACCTCTCGCTGCTGTAAGTGATCGGCTGAAGCGAAAAATTAACCTCACACTGTGTCAAAAATGAACGACACTGATCCTGTTCTCCCCTATAGGTCGGTGGGTTGTTGATGCGGGGCTCACCCGAAGCATGGCGAGGGTCACTATGCCGCAGCATGTTAAGCTGCGCAGTAAGATCAGCCACCTGGGCCAGAAGGCTCTCCATGTTGCGACGCGTGGAAGAAATCTCCTCTTCATGACGTCCAAGAAGAGCACCTTGGCATTCGAGGGCGTTTTGGACTGGGTTCTCCCTTGCTGGGTCCATAATTTGGTCGGATTATTCTGTTAAGTGGGGGTGAGGATTGAGGACCCAGATGCAAGGAGAAATGTAACAAAAATAGATATTTATTGTCCAGAGTTCATTAAGGAAAAATAAGCCACAGGCCAGGCAAGCCAGAAAAACAAACAGAAATGTCCTGGAGCAATAAAACAGTTCAAAACCAAAAATGAGAAAACTGAAGCTCAGGGGGGAACGTGGCGAGACCCCTCTGCGTCCGAACAACCACCGACCTTGGAGAGAGTAGAAAGGAATCCAAAAGGGAAGACCGCAACCCTCACAGGACTAGACAGGACCGGAATGGCGTAAGGGTGACTGAAACCAGAGAGACAGGTAAGAAGCCGCCCGCTATGTACTGAATATAGAGAGTAATAATCCGACAAAGTGGTTAGAGAGAAGCGCCTCTAAATAGGCAGGTTAATTAGAGTCCATTAGCGGCAGGTGATCCCTAATGAGGCAGCTGAAAGAAATAATGAGTCACACTTAGGAAAAGAAAAGAATAATTAAACAGAGAGACTAACAGAAACTAAACAGAAAGCCAGACGAGAAGGGACAGAATGAGCCAATCGTGATGGAACTCTGATCACATGACCAAGGCGGAAGTAAATACATGGGGAAAACGATGAAACAGGTGAAAAAGCTAAAAATAAAGGCATGAATATAAAAGACTGACAAAAAGGCTTTCCTTGGTGTTTTCCATACGTCTTTGCAACTCATTAAATGCTTTTTAATGTGTTAAATATTTCAAATTATTTGCTTGTGTTAAAGTGCTAATTGTTACATTATACACTAGCTTTAAATTAGCTGTGTTAATAAAAATAAGTAGAGGTTCAATCAATCTCACCCGAGTTCCTCCAGTACACAGCAAGGATCCTTCAGAACATCAGAGAGAAGCTTCACTCCAGAATCTCTGAGATCATTATTAGACAGATCCAGTTCTCTCAGGTGTGAGGGGTTTGATCTCAGAGCTGATCCCAGAGCAGCACAACCTTCAGCTGATACACCACAAGAACTCAACCTGTAGAGAAGAACCAGCTCCTCAGTCTCTCACGTCAGGATTTTGAGATATAATAAATCTGAGAGACTAAAGAGTTGGACTGAAGATACTTTTTAAATTAGTAGATGAAACAGAGGAGGACTATAGTAATACATCAACTAACAAAAATAATTTAGAAACAATCCAGGAAGGAGAGAATAATTGAAAGACTGCAGTTCTTTGTTTGGATCAGGTGTCATCAGTTGATTATTTTCAGAGCGACTTACAGAACTGATCTGTATTCTTTAACCACCGGCAGAAGCTTCTGAAGAACTTTATCTGCTGTAGATCCAGGTCCAATAAACTGCTTCAGATGAAACGTCTCCATCTTCTCCTCTGATGTGAGCAGAACATAAACCAGAGCAGACCACTGTGAAGAGGAGAGTTTGGTTCTCTTTATTTCTCCAGATCTCAGATAATCTTTGATCTCCTTCATCAGGGAATCATCTCCCAGTTCATTCAGACAGTGGAAGAGATTGATGGATCTCTCTGGAGAGTCAATCTCCCTGATCTTCTGCTGGATGAACTCAACTGTTTCCTGTTTGTTAAAGGAGCAGCTTCCTGTCTGTGTGAGTAGAGCTCTTAAGAGAGTCTGAGTGGACTCCAGAGAGAGACCCAGAAGAAACCGCAGGAACAGATCCAGATGTCCATTCTTGCTCTCCAGAGCTTCATCCACAGCTCTCTGATGCCAGTAAGATAATGGATTAAATCTCTCCCAGTAAATATCTTTCATGATATTATTACAATTGTGTATTAAAGTGTTGTGGACAAACAGAGCTGCTAGATGTTCCTGGATGCTGAGATGAACGAAGCAGAAGACTTTCCCCTGATACCAGCCGAGCTCCTCTCTGAAGATCTGACTGCACAATCCTGAGTAAACGGATGCTTCTGTGACATCGATGCCACACTCTCTCAGATCTTCCTCGTAGAAGATCAGGTTTCCTCTCTGGAGCTGCTCAAACGCCAGTTTCCCCAGTTTGAGGATCATCTCTTCATCTCCAAGGCTCTTCTCAAAGTGCTTCTCATGTCTGATGCTGGTCTGGATGATCAGGAAGTGTGTGTACATCTGAGTCAGAGTCTTGGGGATCTCTCCACTCTCTGGTGAACTCAGGATCTTCTCCAGGACAGTGGCTGAGATCCAGCAGAAGACTGGGATGTGGCACATGATGTGGAGGCTCCTGGAGGACTTCAGGTGTGAGATGATTCTTTTAGCTACTCCCTGATCTCTGATTCTTTTCCTGAAGTACTGCTCCTTCTGAGGGTCGGTGAAGCCTCGCACCTCTGTCACTCGATGGACACACTCAGAGGGAAGGAGATCAGCTGCTGCTGGTCTGGAGGTGATCCAGATGAGAGCAGAGGGCAGCATATCTCCTGAAATCAGCTTCACCAGCAGCACGTCCACTGAGGCTGATTCAGAGATGTTCCACGCTCTCCGATCACTCTCAAAGTTCAGAGAGAGACGACACTCATCCAGACCATCAAAGATGAACAGGACTCCAGATCCATCGCTGGAGATGTCCATCTCTTTAGTTTGAGGGAAGAAGATCTGCAGCAGATCTGAAAGACTGAGCTCTCTCCCCTTCATCAGGTTGAGCTCTCTGAAAGGAAGTGGAAATATGAGCCGGACGTCCTTGTTCTCCTTCCCTTCAGCCCAGTCCACGATGAACTTCTGCACAGAGACGGTTTTTCCGATGCCAGCGACTCCCGTTGTCAGCACAGCTCTGATCGGAGCTTCGTCTCCAGGTAAAGCTCTGAAGATGTCGGAGCAGTTGATGGCTGTGTCCTCTGCTGCTGCTCTCCTGGATTGAGTCTCGATCTGTCTCACCTCGTGCTCATTATTGATCTCTCCACGTTCACTCTCTGTGATGTAGAGCTCTGTGTAGATCTCCTTCAGGAGCGTTGGGTTTCCTTTGATCCCGGTTCCTTCAGACAGACTCTCAAACTTCTCCAGCAGCTTTGATCTGACCTGGATTCGTAGCTCATGACTGTAAGATAAAAATGTACAAATGAACATCTAAAAAGTGCAGAAACACTATATTTGTTAAAAGATGTTCATTTTGATATCTATCATCTAGATTATTTGTCAGAGATCAGAATCAGAAAGAGCTTTATTGCCAAGTAGCTTTGCACTTACAAGGAACTTGCTTTGGTGACAGGTCGACGCAGCAAGCTGCGGCGCAAGCTGCGGCGGTATCTTGTAAAGAAAGAAACAGAGAAATGGACATACATTAGGTAAGGTATCTCAAAAAGAGCCTTTTCTGCACTGTCCTTTGAAGGGCAGTGTAAAGCAGGTTAAAAAAAGCCATTGCATCAAGCACATATAGACAATACAGGAAGAAAACATTGCAGGATGGAGTAGAAGTGGTGGAACCGCTGCAGTCAGCAGCTGACATTTTCCTGCAACCATTACGGCGCTGTACTCATGACCTGTACAGATTATAGCAGTGGGAGAAGCAGGCAGAGGTGTTGGAATGCGGAGAGTGCAGAGAGAGTATCCTTATCAGGCACTCGAGGCGATTGTTTAGACTCCTTCCTGTGGCCTCCAAGGCCAGAGGAGATAAAAGAGAGCCAGATGGAAGAGAAGTTAATTTTGGTCAAAAACTGTAAATTTCTACAGATTTTATAATGTCCATCACCAGTCTCCAGTTTATCCAACTTCCGTTGCATTGCTGCCAGCCTCTCCCCTATGTTATCCAGTTTGCGGTCACAGATCATTAAATGAGTCCTGACAGTTTTAAGTTTTGACCACTGACCGCCTTTGATAATCGCCAATAGCCGAGAGCTCCACATATTCCAATCAGCAGAATCCCAGCTATAACAGTTCCAATTATGTAAATGTCTTTGACATCCTCCAGGGACAGGGCGGCCAGGCACACAATCCTCCACTTCGCCCAGGAGTCCATCATGTAGCCAGCAGCGAATGTTCATGCAGGACAGGTGGGTTCCCCCGAACCCACGCTCCTCGCCGAGAAAATGGTGTCAATTGCATTCAGAGACCAGTTGATCAGTGACCAGTTGGGCAGTGAGAGTCTCTCGCAGACAAATACAGAGTGCAGCTGGGTAAAAACAAAGATAAGGAGAGAGGAGCAGAGTGACTGTCTCCGCCAGGAGCAAGAGAGAAAAGAGTTAAAAGATTTGTTAAAAGATAGAACTGTAATGTTAATTTTGATATCTATCATCTTGATTATTTTTCAGAGACTGAAAGTGAGTGTTCACACAATCAAAAGTGTGACTGATGGAAGCTGCTTTCTAACCGGTGCAGAACTGGATTGGCTGTCTTTCATTGATTCCTCTGTATTAAAATATCTACAGCCACATCAACATCACATTCATCTACATCAACTTTCATGTGAAACAATCTATTCTTAGAAATGAAGGCTATTCCATGTGAGAAATTGTGAAGAAACTGAAGATTTCCTGCAACGGTCTGTACTACTCCCTTCAGAGAACAGCACAAACAGGTTCTAAACAGAGTAGAAAGAGAAGTGTGAGCCCAGCTGCACAAGATAAGTACCAAAGAGTCTCCAGCTTGAGATATAGACGCCTCACAGGTGATGCAGGAGCACTCTAACCCTTGAAGTTAGAGTGGCAGTCGTGGACTAGTAGGTGGCAGTTGTGGCCTAGTGGGTCAGGTTATTGACTGGAGATCAAAAGGTCACTGGTTCGATTCCCAGCCCCACTGGGAGTCGAAGGTGGGATGAGTGTTGAAACTCTCTCCCTCCTGAGACAACCATTACTGTGATGTCCTTGAGCAAGTCACCAGTTACCACAGCTCTCCAGGCGCCGCAGCTATGGCTGCCCACTGCACCCGGTGTGTTTATTCACTGCTGTGTATGTGCGCATTTGGATGGGTTAAATGCAGAGCACAAATTCCTTGTATGGGTCACTCAATACTTGGTCCTAACGTCACTTTCACTTGAACACCGAACCTGTCGCCGGCGACAGAGTAATGACTATTCAAACTACCATAGCTCTAGTAATTTTCCTACTATTGAAAAAATCTCAACAGATTCTGAAACCCGAGAAACACTATTTTCATTACCTTCATTATGTTAATGATGACACTGTGTGTGCCAGGGGCGGGAAGTTTGTGGAGCGTAGGAGAGCAGTGACCAAGGAGTTTGATTTGATTTCCTGTGATTTTACTTATCAAACTTTTAGCAGTAGCAGTTTTAGTTGAGATTTCAATGTAAATATTCAAATTATGTTGTATATAATAGTATAAACATAGTAGTAGAAACAGATTTATTAGTTTTAGACTATACTGTTTTTCTTTACCGTGTTCTATGTACATGATTCTTCCCCATTTGCGCAAAACATCAGTAGGCTAAGTAAGTAAAAAAACTATTGCTTCATCGTCTAAAAGTTGTGTTGTTTAAGTGCGTTTCTTTAAACTGGTTTCTTACTTCGGGACAGTCGCTCTAGATCTTTGTACTTCATTCGTTCACTTGTACATTGCTAGCATTACTCTGTGCAATCACCCCATGAGCAATATTGATTATTTAAATGGTGCTACTTTAGATTTAGTAATTGTTGTGGTTTTCATTTGTACACCAATGCAAGTTATTCTTTCTTTTTCCTTCATTTTAACCAAGACTATTAGCTTTTTTTTATCTGCTGCTTAATATCATTTGTAGTCTTAATTTCTGTGAATAGAAAAGTGCAAGCATTTTGCTTTTTATTTATTTATATTTTGAGAAGTTTCACTGATCAAAACAAATTTGTTTTTCATTTAAGGTTTAGAATTTCAGAATTAAAGATCATTAAACTTTATTTGTGTTTTTTGCATTTTTTTTAAGTTTACTTCTATACATAAATAATACCTTGATTCATGGTTTTATATAGATATAGTAAAACATCAAATAAAAAAATTACAATTTAGCTTTATTCGATTAATCCAATAAATAATCTGCAAACTAATCGATTATAAAAATAATTGTTAGCTGTAGCCTTATTTACGAGTAACGCATTTTTTAGGGACCATAAAAACCTACATCCAGCAAGAGGTGTCACAAAATCCCTTGCAACAAGGTAGTAACCTAGTTACAATTCATTCATTCATTCATTTTCATACCCGCTTCTTCCCTTTCGGGGTCACGGGGGTCTGCCGGTGCCTATCTCCAGCACACATTGGGCGAGAGGCAGGGGTACACCCTGGACAGGTCGCCAGTCCATTGCAGGGCCTAGTTACAATAAATAAGTGTTTTGTGAGTGTCTCACCTCTCATGAGTGGATAGATGAACCAAAGATTGAAGGACACTCTGCCAGCTGGCCTCTGATCCACTGTGAGAAGATAAAAATCCTTTAAAAGTTTTCTGTTACTGTTCCAAGGAGCTACTTTCATTTTGATTTTCAGTCGATATGTAAGGATCTATCTGACCTCGGAACAGAAGAGTGATATTTTTCCTTGAACGTTATGGGATGGGCCATAGACCCATCACTCTTCATAGACACAGCACTGGGTTCTGGTGATGATCTTTTGTGATAGAATAAACACTATTCTGGTTATATGTTATTGGTTCAAAAGTGTACTTTTTATGTTGATATTAAGTCTATTTGTAATGAATCAGTTTGTAAGTATTTTGAAAATCTATCTGACCTCGGAACAGAAGAGTGATATTTTTCCTTGAACGTTATGGGATGGGCCATAGACCCATCACTCTTCATAGACACAGCACTGGGTTCTGGTGATGATCTTCTGTAGTAAGACAAGTATGATTATCAAGAGATAAACTTAACATTATTAATGTATCTATTGATCTGTCTCATACTTCAGATCTGCAGACAGCTGTGGCTCCTGGGGAAGAGGTTCATCACTCTTCATAAACACTGGGTCCTGCTCGTCCTTTAAAGGAACCCAGAAAAGAAGAGTTTAAGATTTTTCACAATAAAGCATCTAGAGTCTCTTTGTTTTCGGTTAAATTTTCACCTGCATTTCGAAGAGATTTCTTGAGTCACACACGAGCAGTAAACACCTGGTCACGCTACAAGAAAATACATCAAAAGAATCACAAAATAACACCATTACAGCAAAGTACGAACATTATAGATCCTATGACAATCAAGATTTATAAAAGCGACTCTAGTGACCAATAAAATCCGACAAATATGGATTCGAGGAAGAACACTTGTAAAAACAAAACGAAACTACGAACGTACACCGGAAAATTCAACACTATATCGACTGCCAGAGGGTAACAAAGTGATAAATTAGACTCTAGCAGACAAATAAGATTCGTGTAATAAATTAATACCACAGTTTTAAATAAATATGTTTTTTACCAGGAGTGACGACTAAAGTTGACAATGGCGTCAGCTTTTAAAGACGCACTTCGATTCACTTTCGGTTCCGTAAGAGGAAGCTGCAGCAGCAGCCCCGCCAAGTACCTCAGTCTGTAGGCTGCAGATCGAGGAGGAGCTAACTCTGGGGCGGGGCTTCACAAGTAGCCACGCCTACATATAATTCTCTTTAGGCGCGTTCGAGCTCATGCAGCGCTGTGCAGACCGCTCGGCGAGATTAGCCGAAAGCAGTCGGGGAGGAGCTGAAAACGGAGCCGTCAAGTCGGACACGTTGGGAATCTCGTTGCTTCATGAAACATGGCAGGTCCCGTGGCGTTTGCCTACTTTGTCGCAGATGAACTGGAAGTTATAGAAATACCTTTTCTGTTGGAAGAAATGCAGCAGAATCAACATATATGTGCGCTTAACAGATTAACACTTAACAGATTTCAATTGGTCTGATTTAAGTGGTTGTCTGTTTGTAATTTTTGTGGTTTAGAATGTATGTGATATTTATGGCATAAACAAGTTTTAATAAACTAAAAACATTGAACATGAATGGCCTGCACATTATAAGAAATTAGGCTGTGGTTTTTTGTAGTTTGATTCAGATTGTAGTTATGTAGTATAATTTTGTAGTTATGTTGTGTTCTGTGGTATGTATTTTTTTTTTACATTTAACTCTTACCTTCAGTTAGTCAGTTTAGTTATTCCATAAAAAAATATTACTCTAATATGCAGCTGAATACTATAGATGGTCTGTATGAAAAAAGGACAATAATAAACTTATGCACAAATCCAATAAAAATCATTTAAGGGAAAAAATGTACTGGAGTCAAAAGATCGTAAACTATTTACGAAATGGCATGCAAATTGATTTGTTATGCAGTTGTATGGATTGAAGCACGAAACACGCGTGATCATCGTCATGTGGTGAATGTGGCCAATCAGGAGACGCTGTGACGTCATCATATCCTGGCGCAGTCGCTCCTAAAATGCTGCTCTGGCTGAGCAAGCCGGCTGTTATCGAAACGCTCTCGCGTTACTTTGATGCCACACGTGAACGTCACGTGACGTCAGCGCCGGTTCAGGTCGGACAGAATTTCTAACCGGCATGCACTACTTCAAGTCAGCCGCCGATCGGTCTGCGCAGCGCCGCATGAAGTCGAACGCACCTAGTGATTGGAAATAAATGAATGACGTTGACGCAACACATCTCATTGGTTTGTGAAATGGATTGACATGTCCAATGTCAATTACAATTGTTTTTGTATATCGTCTTAATCATTAGTAAAATCATAAATGTGGAATATTCTCAGCAAGTGAATCCACTATCCTAATGTTTTTTTTAAGATTTGCTAAACATCAGATTTGTTTATAAATACAAACATTTAAACACATGAATACATTATGATGGCACTTGAATTTCACTGTTATTTATTGAGAATGATTCTGTTTACAGTTATTTATACCACTCCCCAGAGTTAGCGCCTCTCGCCCAATGTGTGCTGGAGATAGGCACCAGCAGACCCCCATGACCCTGAAAGGGAATAAGCGGGTTGGGAAATGAATGATTGTTCACCATTTGCACAAAAAAAGTCAAATACACATATTTTATGTATTTGTAAATTTATTTATTTATTATTTATGTACATGATTAATAATTCTTTAAATATATACAGAAAAGTACAGCTGAATGATATCGACTGCCATCCATCCAGCAGCTTCTGAAACTCTTTTCACCATAAAATGAGGGAAGTTACCTGAAGAGAATCAAGTATCTCTTTGTTATTTTGCTCATAACATCTTCAAGATTTGTGTCCTTGTAAAACAAATTTGGCTAAAAACAATCCTGTGAATCCCAAGCTCTCCATCCTTGTGCGGTTTCATTGCTGCTGGTATCTGGTGCAAAATAAAAGATCCTCAAGTTCCCTCTACAACACCAGAGCTTCACGAGTAACCATGTAGACACTGTTGAACCAGGCCTCTGGGAATAAATGTTAGATTTGGCACAGGTTGTTTTCTCTCCATGAATCTCAGAAACACATGGATTCCACATCTGCAGAAGAAAAGGAAAGGTGGCTGTTTTCATCCTCTCTTCTATCCAAGAAATATCTAAAAAACCAACATAAACAACTTGACTATTTCTTATTAAAGGAGATAAAAGGTGAGAGGTTGGTGAAGAGTAAGGTCAGACCTGTCAGTGGTCGTTAATCTGTGGGATGTTCAGGACACGATCTGCTGACCTCAAACCAGCCGTCAATGCACCTGCAGGAGCAAAAATAGATGATTGAACAGAAGAAACAAGAGATCCTTCTCTGCTGCTCTCTTTTGTAGAGTTCCACTGGTTACTACACATGTTTTGTGAAGGGGTCAAATACTTGTTTCCTCTTTGTAAAAGTGCATTTTATTCTGTCTCCAACTGTTAATCAACCATTAAACATTTGAACTGATCATTTCTTTGTCTATGAGTAAACTTTCAACATCAGCAGGGGGTCAAATACTTATTTCCCTAAGTATACCGTTACATTTTTTACCTGTTTATATTTGGTCTGCTAATAAAATATTCTATAGTAAACAGAAAACCCTGAGTTCTTTATCAGCCGATTCCTTTTTAAAAGTAAAACAACTGAAATCATTTTCACAATATAAAATAAAAATATTAGATTGATTAAAGATGAAAGGTTATCTTTGAGTTCACATTTTATAATGGTAAAACACACAAAACATGTTTATTTTATTTAGATTATTTAACCCTTAGAAGTCTGGTGCCTTTTTGAGCATTTGTTACCACTTATAAAATACATTTATTTGATATCATTTTGATTACAACCACAGCTTCTTTTTATTTCCAAATGTGTTTTATTACATTACACAATAATTACAAACAAACAGAAGCTGTACAAAAAATATAATTCTGAGAAGTAAATTAGTCATTTTTCAAAAATTGAGTAAGAACAGTTTTTTTTTTTCATTTTTAATAGTTTTTTGACAAAAAAAAGAATAAATAACACCCTCCACAAAAAAAGCAAAGCTGAAGTCAAAACACAAGCCATATCACAGGTCTTGTATTTCTAAAGGTTATCCCTACTTTATTGTCTGTAAAATGAAACTGGAAGACGGTCACACATTTTATCATATTTTAATTTGAAATTTATTATTGGTTTAAAACCAAAAGCATCAATACTAATAACCATTTTGAAACCTACACTTTATATTTCAAATCAAAATCAAACATCGCATCATTCATACTTAATTCAAAACATCTGATGGGACAGGCACACTTCCCGGTACGTGCAGAGACTTCTAAAGATTATTGTGTTCAGATATGACTCAGAAAAAGGATAAATCAACATTCAATCAAAAAAATTTAATCTAGATTAAATAAATGCTCTCAAAATAACATTTTCTTAAGTTCAAACAGTGATTGTCTCACAAACCCTTTGTGGTAGATGCAGAGACAGGGCAGACGGGCGATGGCATCACCCTCGATCATCTCATCCAGACAGATGGAGCACTCGCCCGAGTCCCTCGACAAAACATCATCTGGAGAGAGAGACAGAGAGAGAGAGAGGAGTCAAAGAAGCAGAACATCACAGAAGAGCCATAAACACCACAGAGCAGAAAAATAGATGTAGCGGTGTCAAGACAACCCTTGTTCAGATCATATACGGTCCTAATCGATTGGGTGTTATAAGTTGAAGTGTTGAATTCAGAGCGCTAAAAATAACACTTTGGCCATAGGGTGTTTCACTTCATCACCAGACAAAATTGCATCGTCTCTCCTTGAGATAGAAGTTGTTGTGGGCGGAGTCATGATTTTGGTGCACTTCTATTTTGCACTTTGAGGTGTAAAAGTAAAACCATTTATTTTACACTGGTAAAGTGAACAGCATGTATTATTAACCCAATACTTTGGGAACGGGTGATTTTACACCCGATACTTTAGCACCCAATATGATCTGAGCGGTGTTGAAACTCACTGTATACAGATTCCAGTTCATTTATTCAAGATTAGTGAATGAAGCAATGCAACAACAAATCCAGAATTAAAAGATGAGAACAATAATCCACCATCCGGCCCCGATGCTCATGTTTTCTGAACATTCCATCAAACCGTTTACTTATTCTTCATTTTTTTGGTCATCTTTGAATAATATAAAGAACAAACATCTCTTTCCCATTTTTAGTGTTTATGAAGCAAAACTCACTGCAACCATCGGAAAAAACAGATTTTGAAAAATTTGATTTCTTAATTAAATCAAATAATTGCATCCCACAGATTAGTATTTCTTCAGAAAAGGAGAAAACTGCTGACACAAGAGGGCGCTGTTTATCAAATAAAAACCCAGAGATGAGGAAAAAGCCTGACACTAAGTTTAAGACATGGAGATTATAAAAGCTCAAACTGAACTGCCGGGTTTCATTCTAGAGCTGGAGTGAGTTTCCTGGTAACTAACAGCAACCTTCAAGTCACTTTTGGCTAAAGGAGCCACTCAGATGAGCGTGAATGCATCGATAGTTAATCTCACCGTTATAACGGAGTCTGGGTTTGGAGAAGCACATGAGCAGATGAACATCCATCTCCTCAGAGCAGACATACTTGGAGCAGATGGGACAGTCAAAGCCAACTGGAACAAACAGAGAAACATATCGTTCATCTCAGAAACATTCCTCAAAAATGTCATTTCTCTGTTGAAAGCATCCACTCAATTGTTTTTATATGAAAGCGCATGATTTAATTTCGATCAGTATTCACTCGGTTCCTTAATGAAATTCCATGAAAATAAAGTTTATTTATATCTGTAATTCCATTTACAAAGTAATTCTTCTCACACAGACTCAACCGGTACGCTGTTTGTTGAAGCACCTTTAGCTTTTACCCTGGCATTCATTCTCTGTGGCTCTGTTTCGATGAGCTTTATTTCCATTCAGGGTTCCATTTTTCTGGAAGATCTGATGATGGTAGAGTCCATCCCTAAGAATGGGCTTAAGATCTAAAAGCTGTTGTGGCCCATCCATGTGTGAAGATGACGTCTCCTGCTCCCTGAAACCCTCCGACACTATTTGATTCGATGAATCCTGGCAGTGCCATCTTGGAATATACCCGTGTCATCAGGGAGGGAAAAAAAACAATTACTGGAAACACGGGGCCATTCAGTTTAATCAGGAGTCCGCTGACCTCATTCTCGGAGCACTTCCTGTTGCTGAACCTAGACCTGAGCAACTCCAGATCATAGCTCCGCCCCCACAGGCTTTTACAGTAGACATGATGGGTGCATCTGCCTCTCTCCCACCTTGCTCTTTTAAGAAATGAGAAGCAACTCGAGGCAGCAGTTGGGGTTTAAATAACTTTTTGTCATCTGACAGATAATCTCCCATGCATTAATTAATTATACGACAGGAGGTTAAATTCAGCTGGCAACATTTTGGCCAGTCAGGGTATTTCAAGTGATTATTTCCTTTAATTTTGATTAAGAAAAGTGACAACTAACGAAAACACCTAAAAATAAAATAGAATGTTGCTTAAGACAGATACAAACAAAGCATTTTTAGGAATGTTGACAACTGAAAATTATGGTTTTGTTTCACAATCCTCTCCAGAATGCAGTTATCCATATTACTTATACACCTTTTTCACCACATCTTTTTCCTCCCTTCTAGCTTTCATGTGACTCAGTTGGTAGAGCATTGCACTAACACCGCAAAGGTTGTAGGTTTAAATCCCAGGGGAACCAAGAACTGTCCAAATATGTGTTCATTCATTCAAAAATGTAAGTCGCTTTGGATAAAAGCGTCTTCCAAATGCATAAATGTAATGTTCTCTCTATTAATGTAAAGCTCTGTGAAGATCAGCCTCTTCTCCAATGACTTATTGTGCCGTTACCTCCTTTGGCAAGGTGTCAATAGACCTCCTCCCCATTGTTGTGAAGCCCGTAGAAATAGACTCAGAGACCTTTTTTTAGGAGACCGCCTTTGTAGGTGTTTATAAGCCTTTAGCCACTCAGGCATCTTTACAACCTTCCACTCAATGATTGCCTGAAAGTGATGCATTTCTGTGGCAGGCTAAGACCAAAGTAAGCCTCCCGCCACTTGATCCGAGACCTGTGGGTGACGTCAGAGACTCCATATTTTCATACTTCTAATGTTTGCGTGTGCAGCTGCATTTGTGTGCATTCATTAGAGCCTGCGTCTGCAGCCAGAACATATTGTGTTTGTCAGCTGGGAGCGAGGGCTGTGAACACAAACAAACCCTCAGAGATAATGGGAACCAGCAACGGCTGACAGAACAGATACCGAGTTATACAGCACCAGCTATGGGAGGAGAAACGTACAAACAGTTAATCCTTAGATTATTTCTATGAGGTTTTAAAAAGAATTTCAAGCCAGAAACAGCCCTGGTTTCCAGATGGGATCATGTTTTGTAGCTTTCAGTTAATAATTGAATGTTTTGGTCCATTGCTCGCTGTAAATGCACTCTGTAGACACAGGGCTCTAGACTAACTTTTTGCACTGGTTGCACTGGTGCGCCTAAATTTTTTTCTTAGGTGCACCAGCACAAAAGTTAGGTGCACCCAAATTTTCAACTGCATCACATTTAACACCACATTTTCACAAGTTCACTTTTTTTAGTTATCTATTTATTTATTTTTTTTAATCACTGTCCATAGACAATATTGACTTGTAAATGATTAACTAACAACCTGGTCAAAATAAAGTTCTTTATTTGAAGCACAATTCTACAAGAAAGGTAACTAAAACTTACTGAAAAAGTGTTTAAAGTGCTTTACTGAGCTGAAATTTAAACTTTAAACTGATTTTGGTCCCTAAGAGCAGCAAATACAAATAAAAACGATAATACCATTTACTACCCAGATCAAGAGTTTATAATGCAGCCTATTTATTTATTTTTTTTTCATTTTTAAGTATCAGAATATTATGGTTAATGCAGTAACGAGACGGTAGGCATATTATTTACATAGGCTCCATGACATGACATGGCTTACCTTGAGCATGCTCGACCTCAATGTGTTCAATAATATATTCATCGGTCTTCCTTTCCGCAAGATACGACTGTACACAATGACGAATTCCTTTGTGGCGATATATGTGTCTCCGTCTATCAGGAATTCCATGTACGCACTGTTCACAATTTGCACAGACGTCTTTTTTTTTCAATGTATCTGCGATGACTCCTATAAATTGGGTGTGCGCGACATCATTGCTGTACGTCGGGTTTACGTTCAAGCCATTTTTCTTCATAAGAGTTATTTCGGACTTGAATTTAGTGAAGGGGAGTTCTTCTTTTGCAATATTGTAGGCAACGTAAAACTTAATTCTCATCTCGGCCTCGTCTGATGATCTGTTTGCTGCTGCCTGCCGCTGAAAGGCAGCGGGGAGAGGGGACACTTGAGCAGTGCATTTATCGCGGCATGTTATGTGTTTTATAGAAAATTCTGAAGTTTATAGTTTCAATTCTAAATGTATTAGAGCCAGTCACAAGGGAGGTTGATGGCTCCGTGTCAGAGCATTGGCTATGATTTTCACGATCAGGCCCTAACTTATCTTTCTTAATGAAAAATCTGTCAATCTTTCTTTTCATCTTCTCTCGTAATGCGTGGCTACATCCACTGTTTACCTGATGGACTCACCTCTCTGTCTGACTGCATCACATGTATTTTCAAACGCATGTTCACACACATACAGGAATATCTGGACCACGGCCAATCAGAGGGGGGGTGGGGTGGGATACGCTCTTCACTATCTCTGATTGGTTTAGACCACGATATGGGCCTAATGTGTCTGTTGTTGAACAACAGGGAGACTCACGGAGTTTTGTTTTTTTCCCCTCGAACGACGGGTCGCACCGGTGCAACCTTTGATTTTTTTTTTTAGTCGCACCATTGAGAAATTAGGTCGCACTCTAGAGCCCTGACTATCCTTCATTCTCTCACTCTTTGATTCTCTCTCACACTTCAATCCATCCGTCTCTCTATTCAATGCCACCCTCTCCTTTCTTTTTTCCTGCTCTCTTTACGCTATCTACCTACCTCCCCATCTCAAAAACACCCATAACCCCTTAACACCCACAGCCCGCATAATTGCATCCACTATTTTTAAGTAAAGTTTGACAAACTATACATCATTTGAAAGCTGAATTTCTCATGTTTCAGACGTTACAAAGCATTGTAGGTTTAACACACCACAGCGACAACAGTTTGTCAATTTGTGTAAAGTCCTAACAGAGCAAAATGGCAACGCCTACCTTTTATGAAGTCT
>SRMA01026089.1:0-111289 GCA_007224835.1 Danionella cerebrum | reverse complement strand
TATATATATATATATGTACAGTATACGTTTTGACACCCTGCTCTCAACTTTGTGGGAACAGCTTGAGGATTGCCCCTTCCTCTTCCAACTTGACTAAGCACCGGTGCATCAAGAAAGTTCCATACAGACATACATGAGTGACTGAATTCATGCACACAACCTTGATCTCACGCTGATAGAGCATTCAGGATTAAATAATTAATAATAGGAGCCAGGCCTTCTTGTACAACCTCACAAGCTCCTGGAAAAATTGTAAAAAAATAAACACACCCTTAAAGCCTTCCCAGAAGAGTTGAAGCTGTTATAGCTGCATAAAGTGGAACCAACAACCTATTACATCCTATGATTTAAGAATAGCATGTCACTTAAGTGGATATCTGTCTAAAAGCAGATGAGTGATTGACTTGGTAATATAGTGTTTTTTTGTCATTTAACTGATAACGAGGTTTGGTTAGAGACTTGTTTTAAGAATTAATAAAGTATAACAACAATTGAAAAATTTGAATAATGAAGACAATGGTGGTAATTATAATGCTTCATCTGTCATTTCAGTCACGTTTATAACTTTATTAATAACAAGATTTAATTGAACTATTAAACAATATACCACATTCTTTTGTGTTTTATTCACAAGTAATAGCCTTCTCAGCTCAGCCTTAAAGTAATAATATATTTAATGATTTTCCCTTTTTCTTTCCTTCAGATTAATGTGTAAAATATTATTTATTCATGGTGTCACCTGCATGACTGCGGTCCCGTTGATGTAGACCGTGTTGTTGTTCACCATCTCCACAATGGCAACACCCAAATTGCAGCGGATGCCAAATGAGATGCAAAAGCCAAGTCCACTGAGGATAGCGATGATGTACCGTTTGGGAAGGCCAAAGCAGCTACAGTCTAAAAGAGGTGGGCTGTGTCTCGGAGCCGCCACTGGCCGACCATCTTCTGTCAGCTCAAGGTTGTCTTCCTCTGCCACATTAGAGCCATCGATCTTCCTACCATTGAACAAAGAACTGTTACAACAGGAGCAGAAAATCTGAAGTCCTACCAAACAAAATGTTGCAGTCTAATTTTTTTTTATTTCTGGACGAGGTTGCCAGAGTTGGCTTCAATCAGCTCCTTTACAGAACCTGTGTATTTCATGTCATTCTTCATCTCAGATTGAATGTTTTTATCGTTCAGGATTTAAATTAATTCTAGCACATGGTGTAGGCGGAGCTTTTTATCACTTTATCTTTCATAGTCACTTAATAACATTAAATCTTTTCCATTTTTTAAAACCAGCCAAAAACATGTTTGATCTCAGACAACCAAAAACAATAAGCTGAATTTAGCTTTTGTTTAAATATTTATTATAATAATTTTTTTGATTGTTTGATTTTTGTTAAAATCAGCTTCAGTATATCTTGGTTATTTGAGATGTTGGTAATGGTCTGAACATTTGTTCAATTCTTAACCGTAGATGGGGTAATGGTCAGCTGGTTGCCTGCCATTTTTCATTGGGTAGAAACAGGAGTGCACACTCCAAAGGGTACCAATCCAGGACTGCTTTGGATTTTCGCCTTTGGAAGGTGTGGAAACAAGGATCTGACATCCCTTTTTTATTATATCTTGGAACTTTTTACATTAATCGATACAAGATTAGACGAGAGACATGAACCCAGTGAATAGAGAGAGAGGAGTGGGATGAGGAAATAAACACGAGATCAGGAGTTGAGTTTGGGTGTCTTACTAAAGAACCACTATACCCCGGAGAAGGACCTAAAATGTGTTTGTAAAACCTTTTATCAACATAATGCGCCACCCCAATATATATCTCCACCAAACCCATTGTCATTTCCCAACCTCCTACCTGCTTCTCTTCCTGTCTGAACAGTGGCCCAACTGTTTCAACAGAAATCTTGAAAAAATTCCCAAGATAAGACACATGTTAGATTTGCTGTTTATACCCATTATATATATATTTTTATACATTATTTTATACTTGTTATGTGTACCCGTGAGCCCCATAACAAGAATCTCACACCGCACTGAGATTTTCTGACTATATTCTGACAGAGACAGGAAATTATTTACATTATCTCACATATTAAGCCATCTCATCCGTAAGACTTTTAAGAGACATATCATCTGCTTTGTAATCTCTAACTGATATTAGATATGAATGAGTCACACAGAAAGCTGTATTATGTTCAGAGGGTCATATATTAGGTTTATGACGTAATGAGATTTCAACAGAGTTTTGCTAAACAGCCATTTCTTGACCAAAACTGTGATGAATAATTATGTAGAACCACGTATTGTTTTAAAGTTCTTTTATTGTATATTTTAGTTGAATACTGTATATTATTTTCCAAGTTGAAAATTCCAAGTTTAAGACGTAAATTAACAGCAATGTACTCTTAAGTGGTATTGACATTTTATGAAATGTGAATTCCAAATATTTATTTATGTATTGATTTCACGCATAGATGAATCTAGATCTTATCTCTAAAGCAGATTTCATGTTGATTTGTGAATTCTGCATACAAATTAATCACAGAAAGGACCAGCCACTCAGCTCACACTTACTTCTGCAGGTTCCCTAGAGAGTCTCCCACATTGTTCTTCAACTCCTCCTTCCCTGGTCTGAGCTTGTCCTTCAAACCGGCGAACCCCCCCAGCGGCATCTCTCCTTCCTTCACACGTATGTCCCTCAAAAACACTTGTCTTCTCACTCGTCTGCTCTTGCGGCGGTAAAGAGCAGGTTATCCACTAGTGACTTGTGCTCATCCTCTCCTGCGCTGGACTGAGATCAGCTAGGTGTGTTGATGGAAGGAGGAGGAGAGAGGAACAACAGGAGAGGAGGGACTTTGCTTTTCGATGGTCCTTGTTCAATCCCTCATTTGCTTCAGATATGGAACATCCAAAAATTGTTCTAAATGTATGGACTAAGGGAATGTGCTTAACTCTGGGGTTCCCTTGCAGACAAAGAGAGAAGATGCTCCTCTCCAAACCCTCCCTTCATGGTCTTGCCCATACAAAAGCAGGCCAAGAAGAGTGACTAGCTGAGCTCATGTAAAATTAATGGTAAAGTCAAGGATAGGTGGCTCTGGGTTGTTTGATACGACCATGGGTAACCAAAAACCTCATCCTCTGGTCCAAGTCTAAGCCTCATCCTGTGAAGCAGTTCCCGGGGTTCACAGGTCAAACTCATCAGTGTCAACAAGCAAACACTGACGCAAAATTTCAATCTGAGGGCTGTTCAAGTCATTGAAGCTCAAAGGCAGATTTGTAATGTCAGCCCAACACTTTGTCGGCATCTGTTGGAAGCATCTGTTGGAAGTCTGTTTTATTCAGCAACGATCAAAAATGTAGTGGGCTTTAAAAATTCAGATATTGAGGTGTAAAAAATTCATTGGTGTGCATTGTGTGGCGCAGTGTTTCAGTAAAACTTGTTCTTTTGGAGTCTGCTGGCTGAAGGAAAAAGAAATCTGAAGCTTTGCAGAGCCCCTGAGGTCATTCAGAAGTGTGAGAAAAGGGATTTCTGTTCATGTTCAATTCATTCGTGGGGGACTCATGGTAAGAATGTATTTGATTGTTAGAGTGCTCTGACCCAACTTAACACCACCACTATGTGTAGGATTTTATATTTAACAGAATGTAAAAACACAAATTCTCTCAAAAAAGACCTGACCAGAAACCTTGAACAGCTTTATCAGATTTTCACAGCGATACAAACATACCACCAACAGCATAATCACTGAACACTCCACTGTGCCGGGGATTCTGTGCAACTTCATTTTCCAAACTGGAAGAAATTTGTAGAATCTTATATAACACAAATAAAGGCAATAATAATATAGATTAACATTGGAATAAAACTGGGGCTGTTGGGAGCAGAATCTTCACCTCAAAATGTGTTAAAATCCCCCTGACCAAAAACCTAATTAAGGCTCCTTGTCTTGCTTTGACCTATACTGCATTCCCGTGGAGTTGAAAAGAATGTGCTCTAAATGTTTTTACTTTACTGTGTTGAAAACTGATGGAAATTGGTTGGAAGTTGAATTCTCAAATTAAGACACCCACATTCGCCTTGGTTCCCATTACACCCTGCAGAAGACTTCACTTGGTTGAGTTCTTGGATTCGGCTTCTCTCTCCCACTGATTTCAATGTCTAAAAAACATATAAAACCTCAGCTATATCAACAGTAATATTGAACAATTCCACAAAAATCTGCATGAATTGATGAATATTTGAGCTTTATAGGACAAATCGTTGTTGAGTTCAAAAGTCCACATTGTTCTACAATAATAACAATACGTGAGTGCCACTACTATCTTAATTATGAGAGAGTTCTTAGAGGTTTGGCAGCGGTTTCGCTTCCGTCTTTTGGCTTTTCCTGTTTTTTAATACTAAAGTGACACCTTGTGGTTCAAGCGAGTCACTGTTCAAATGTCTGTAACTTTTTGCAAAAACACAATTAAATAAAAGTACACATTATTTAAAAATACGTTGCGCTTATGCTTTGCAACATATGTGGTGATCATATGTGGTGGACAACAGGATTTTTCTTTTCCAAAAAAAAAACAAAAACAAAAACTCGTGGCACTTCTTCATATATGGTGGGTTACAATTCCTGTGACTTATCGTTTTACAATAATTTAAACAAGCAGGTCAGAGATATGTGGGTTGTTGAAAACACGACAGTAGCTGCTTGAAATCGTAAGGAAACGGTAAAAGTCGTGTAGTTTATACACCGGGAACCAGATGGCGCTAGTTCCCAACGCACTGATTTATAACCTTACCTTAAATGCCCAATGTCTATTGTGGAGAAACATGCGTGTATCCTGAAAATAATTATTTAATTACAAACATACAAACGCAAAAAACATACAAACATACAAAACGGAAAAATACATACAAACGCAAAAAATATTTAGAAACAATTGAACCCCCCCCCCTTACAATGGTTTGGCCCGCTGCCCGTTTTCCCGGGGTTCATTAAATATCATCCAGCGCGTGTTTGATAAGACCTTAAAACGAGTCAGGTGTGTGGCGGAGGTTCAAGTAATGTTGAACCCCAGTAAGTAGGGTACTTTATTTATTTATTTCAAATAAAGCGATTCTCTTGAATGTATATTCAGAAATTAGTTGCTACAAAAAGCTGATCACTGATGTTTCAGAATCTGCTGTTAGTCCTTTATTTAGCGAATTAACGTTAGCTTGTTTACAATCGCGTGTTCCATAATGAATGGCAACACCCCAAACCATTTGCCATAGTTTTTTGTGTGACGACTTAGCATAATGTTAACAATAATGTCCACATATTTTTCAGCTGTGCATATATAACGTTAATCATTTTAGTTTCTATGTGCAAAGCACTTTTGTGTAAGAATGGTTCTGCAGTGTGAATAAACTTGCCTTGAAGTGTCCTAGACTAGATACAGTGACGGAGAAAATGAAAATGGGAATAGAAATATTTTTTTCAGCCCAACTAAACACCGAGTACACAACGTAACGTTGGACATTTTTTGACTTCAAAACTTTTGACTTTGCTTCTCAAAATACATTTAATTTAACATAAAACAGTTCGTGTACATTTATTTAATAGTCACAATAACAGTCGTGTTTCTATTCTATTCTCTTTAAACTGTTAAAAAAGTTGCTTTTTGAACCAGCGAAAACCTTTTAAGAAAAACATAATTAGTCTTCGCGCTACGATATTAATTATAGAAAAAAAGTTACTGTACGTTTGTGTGAAAAGTTAAACCAGTTAGGGGTAGTGCACACAGGAGGGCGACAAAGCGTCTATAAATAAAAAAAGACAAAACAATCTGAAAACAAATAAAAACGTTTAAAACTATAAACGATTCACAACACACGTGATGACATAACCAGGTGTTTAATTTTAACGTGAAAAATCAGGGTACGAAAACCTAAAGTTCCCTGGAATTAACCGCACTGTTCTGAACATAATTTTAATAGGGGACCTAACAATTTGCTAAATGCAAATTAAGCCATGCTAATGAGCATACAAGTAGAAGTAGAAAGGCATATTAAAAACGTATTCATTATTTATGTTAGAGAATTTGTGTATTTATACATACATATTTTTCACACATTCATTTATCTAAGCAAATATTTTTTTAAGTATTTTAGCCTTAAAAATTATATATTTATTAATTTTTAAAAATGTATTCTACTTTTTATTGTAATTTTTTTTGTCCAGCAAATTTGAGGCAAAATATATTTTGTGAAAGAAAAAAAAATTCTAATAAAATGGAAGCTGCACAGTGCAGTGGGTAGAACTGTGGCCTTCCAGTTAAAATGTTGTCGGTTCGAGGCTCTCAGGTGACCTTCGTGGAAGGAGTTTGCATGTTCTTCCCATGCTTGCATGGGTTTCATCCAGGTACTCCGTTTTCCTCCACAATCCCAAAAACATGTGGTTAGGTTAATCGAATAATCTAAATTCCCTTTAGTGTGTGTTGCCCTGCGATGGATTGGGGATCTGAGGGTGTACTCTTGCCTGAAGTGAGTTGGAGATGGGCACCAGCAGACTTCCGTGACCCCGAAAGGGAACAAGCAGATATGAGGATGAATGAATGAGTGAGTGAAAAATAAAATGACAAGTTATTGAAGCTGAAAAGGTTTTTTTTTTAATCAAATCTTAAAATCCATTCCCATGATAACTGTTACTATGAAACATGGGTCTCTTTGTTCGACAAAGGGATATAATTTAAACAAAAAAGCTTTCTCTCTCAACATTCTTTGATCATTTCTACATTATTTAACTATACCAACCGTATCAATTATATAATCCTTGCACAGATAATACTCATGAAAAATGTTTAACAAGTTTAGAGGAGATATTTCACCTCTGTGATGTTCGCAAGTAACATACTGGCGTAATTTCTCACTTCTTTCAATGTGAATATTCTTTATTTTACAAACCTACTTTTCTGAAACCATGGCATTTTTTTTACAATTTAACTTTATAATTAAAACCTTTATACACAAAGTAATTGAATAAACCCAATTTCGAATGGTATAAAGACCTTGAGTTATATATCAAACTGTAATGTGCTAAAGGCATCTAACATTTTTAAGAAATTGACCTCTGTAACAGGTGCTATACGTTATCATTCTGATTTCCCTTTCTGGTCATTCCTTTTCAAGTTGCATTGCTTGTCTGCGTTCTTTATTTCTTTTTTCAGGGTTAATATTGCGGTTTATATGTCAACTGTGAGATGTTGGTCGTAACTTTATCTTAGATGTGAGGAAAAGTGAATTCTGAGTCCCGCGCTGCTTCTCCCAGTTCCACACAGCGGCAGCGCATCCGTGACCGCATTTTTCTCGGCTTGCATAACATATCGCGTGACTTACGAGGTTAGAAACGTGAGCGACAGACAGCAGAGAAGGCGGCGTTGATGGTAGGAGGAGATTGCGCGTCGTCTTCCGCGTTTCCCCGGATTTCAACCACTGTCCCGATTCCATCGTGTCCTCTCTTTGCACGTATAACGCTCAGCCCACCCCCAATTCAGCTAGTTGTAAAGAAAAAAAAATTATATCAATTATCCACCCCCCCCCCTCTTCTTCCGCCTTCAGCTCTCCTGTTTCTCCCCCTCTTTGCAAATAACAACGACCGCCTTCGTGCTCCACATGCAGCATCGGAGTCCTGGGCCGCGGCGTACCGGCTCCAGCCATGTCGGTGAGAAACACAGCTGCTGGCGGCGGTGACGGGCTGACGGGGGACAAGACAGGTAACTCGCCGATGAAAACAAATATGTCTTTTTCGTCCGGGAAGGCTCCGGTTGAAACGCAGTGCGCCGTGAAGCTCGCTTTGCGCGCCGGTTGGAGGAGAGGGTGCTGGCGGTGTTTCCCGCTGATTGGTTTGCACGCTCGCGCTCGCTCAGAGAAACTAGGTCAGTAGTTCAGTAGAGCGAACTCGAGCAAACCCGACGCTGCAGCTCTGCACACTCTTCCAGCGGCATTTCCCTTCATATTTACCCGTTCTGCTAGCTGGCAGTCGCCTAAAGTCAAGCGAAACACCGTAGAGAGATGTGACGAGATGTTTAGCGAGGCCTTGGCGGATTTTTTGGTTTTGCGTTCAGGAAAAGCAGTTTCGGCTAGTTATGCTATTTTAAATGTCGACATTGTTTTGCTAGCTCCGTTTAGCTCTCTGTTTTTCACGAAACTCAATGTAGTAACGTTTTCCGCAGGGCTCATATGTAAATATTTGTTTAAAATGTCAATTTAATGGTTTGTTGCATACACAAAAACATGATTTAAAATCCAACGTTATATTTTTTGTTAACCACCAAAACACCTTTTAATTGTGAATGTAATGATTTGTTACATACACGAAAACATGATGTGTAACATGTAACGTTATTTTATATTAAAACCATTTGTTATAACCGCAAAAACGGCTATATTGTTTATTTAATGGTTTATTACATATTCGAAAACATGAAATATAATTGACTGTTGTTTTACGTTAAAACCGTTTGTTCTAAACGCAAAAAACACTTAAATTGTTCTTTAATAGTTTATTACAAACATGGAAAAAAGTAAAATTTAACATTTTTTATTTTAAAACCGTTTTTTATAACTGCAGAGTGGTTTATTACCTACAAGAGAACATGATATAAAAGTTACGCTATTTTATGGTAAAATCTTTTTGCAAAACCCCTTTAAATTGTCTATTTATTGGTTTATTACAAAACCATGGTAAAAAATACTGTTATTTTATGTTACAACTGCAAAAAAAATGTTAATTTAATGGTTTATTACATATTCGAAAACATGATATAAATTGTAATGTTATTTTATGTTAACATTTGTAAAATCGATATTAAAATGATTATTCATGTCAGGACAAAAAACACCACATAAATCAAATATTTATGTAATGCCAATTTTTCTCTCCAATAATTCCACTTATGATTGATTTGAATTGTTATTTACTATTCACATTTTCTCACGAGCATAATATTGTTTGAAATTGTCAACTAAATATTTGTATTTATGAAAAATTATGCTGGTTACCTTCAAAAAAGTATGGGAAGTTTCAAGTATAGTAGGCTGTATTTAAAGAAACCGCAAACAAAGATAATTTTCCAATTCAACCCCAAACTTATGATTAAAACCATTGAATGAATTGATTAAGGTTATGGTTTTTAATTTAAAGGTTTCAAGCTTTTATATATATATATATATATATATATATATATATATATATATATATATATATATATATATATATATATATATATATATATATATATATATAACATAAACACAGTATAAACTTGCGTTAGAATAAACTTAGGTAAAACATGACTAACATTACATGTTATTAACTTTCACAAACCAATTGTAGCTTGTGTTTAATTTGAAAACCACAACGTACACAATCTCTATTTGTGTATGCATGTATGACTGGCTGTGTTTATGGGTTATGGTGTTTGTTTTCTGCTTTCATTTCACTGTGACCATCACTTTTGAACAACACTAATCCACTATCTAGAACAAAAGCCTTTCCCCGGTGAAATCAGTCCTATATTTAATGAGTGAAACTGCATGTTGTGACGTAAATGGGAATCATTAGCATTGTGAGGTCATAGTGGTGCCTGATCTGCTCTGATTTCTTGAAACGTGACCTTGTAAACGTGACGGTTGTGTAATATGTAGGTCAAACTCTGCACACTTGTAGAACAGAGCTGCCATTCCCTCCTCTTAGGCTTTGCTTTCTCTCCTCAGCCTAAGTCGATCAATAAACCTTTGCATAACTAGGCTGTGAACAACTTGGAACAAAGGCATTCAGTGTAGTACGTTTGCTGTGCTTTTATTTAATGTCTAAATGTGTAACCTAAATCTTCTGTCATTTGCTTGGTCTCGTGATAGACACCCCTCCCTTCCTCTTCACAGAGAAACGTGACTGGAATTTAGGGTCTCATCTGGAAAGTATGTCTCTTAGGTAACTGGCCTTTTTGAGTTATGGATGTAAGGCATTTCAGTTTTTCTCTTCATTTGTTTATATCTGGTGCCTCCAGTAAATTTTACGAAAACAACTTGTATAATCATGCTATTTTTACACACAAACACGCACAGACACACACACACACACACACACACACACACACACACACACACACACACACACACACTATATTTAACATTATAACCATGATCTATTGTGTATTTTAGGTACATAATTCAACATAATTTTGAAAGAAAAAGAAAATTGATCATTTAATTTTAATTAAATTGTGCATTTAAAAGCCCCTATTATGTTTATGTATCTTTCATGCAATGGAATCTAAGTTGAGGAATGTCCAGTTTGAGTTTGACATGTGAAGTGTTCTAAATCAAGTTGTTGTCTTTCTGTCTTATGCTTACATTTCCAACAAAACACATGCAAGTGTAGTCTCCCACAGAGCTTTCTCCATCTAAAAAATGCCACAATGATGTATTATTTGTGTCAGGATTTGGTATGTGATAACCATGAACCATTTGGATTCATTGTGAATGATCAAAAGCTAGAACGTGATCATCTTTTGATTACAAGTATTCCCATCAAAGTGAAACTATTTGTATAAGATATGTTAACAATTCCATAATGTCGACAGCAGATGTTTTGTTGACAATTAAAAAAAAAAAGACAAATCTGTTGGTCATTTATTTATCAGACTCACCATGGTCTTGGAGAATTTTTAAATAGACCCTTCAGTTCCTAAATATAAAAATATTTAAATATAAGGTCAGTCTAATGCTTATGGAAATTGTTGAGGCTCTAAAGTAAAAGCAGAAGATGTAGGTCAGCCGAATGCAGTGCAATACTCTTGACCACATCAATTCATTGATTAACCACCGCTTGTCTTGATTCAATAGTATGACAGTCAATGTCTAAGGAAGTTTAATGTTTTAGCTCTATATGTAAGTAAATAATAAGCTTTTTATCATCCTAACAGCCTTAAGTGCTGTTAAAGTAAAATAATAAGCTCTTGGTAACTGTTGGCATCTTGGACAACCAGAAAACCCTTTGTTTTTTTTTCTATGGAAGTAAAATAGAAAGACAAATTCAATCTGCTTTCTATAGATGTGGGGCTTAAATTTTGGCTAGTTTTTGGTAAATGGGTTCACAGTTGACATCATTCATTCATTTTTCAACCACTTATTCCCTTTTTTGGGGTCACAGGGGTCTGCCCCCAGCACACATTGGGCAAGTCGCCAGTCTATTGCAGGGCAACATTCACTCACACATTCACACCTAAGGGGAATTTAGATTATTCAACTAACTTTTTTTGAGGGATTTTGAGGGAAACCGGAGTACGGGGAGAACATGCAAACTTCTTCCAGGAAGGTCACCGCCGAGCCTCGAACCAGCAACCCTCTAAATGGAAGGCCACAGGGCTACCCACGGTTGAATTTACTTTACAAATTACAGTTAATAGTTCAATAATATAAATTCAAAATAAAATAATCTAAAATAGCATAGTTTAATGTTCATCTTGGATCACAGACTTGAATTTAGTAGATGCTAATCTGTTGAACTTGTTTTAGTTTACAAGTTAGCAATAAATCTGAAAATAAATCTTACTTTAACTTCCAAAGCAGATGTTTAAATGTCTAGCTTTTGTTTTAAATACTTAATGTAATAACCTGGAAGAGCCACCTATTCTCAAAGTACCTTGTGCTCACGTTTAAGCCATCCAAGTGCTTTAAAATCCTAGACTGTGATCGACTGTTCCTTGGAAAGAGCTACAATTATTTGATTAGTTAGTTGGATTAGCATGACCCTAGTTTTTTTTTTTCAATTCCTAAAAAAGATGAACTACAGTATTAATTTATTTGAAATCCAAACGGTTATGATGCAAACATTCATGTACACTTTATGTAACATTTCTAGACATTAAAATGATAAAATGTTTGGAATTTGGTGTTCAAGAGGAACATGCTTGCTTCTCAAATTGGCTATTTGGTGCTGTAATTTTTTTTATTTATTTATCCTTGGCGTATGCAAGTTCAAAGCGTCCAGATGCTTGGTGAGATTTGCATGGCAGTGCCAGCTTCAAGCTCAATGAACTTATCATTTCTTATCCACTTTACTGCAAACCCGCCTGTCAGTGAACGTTTGTCTAAATCTAAATCTAGTCTGCATTCCATCTGTGTCTAGGTGTTCGAAATAGACGTAATCTCCCCCAGGTTGAAATTTAAACATTCATTCACCTTCTGTATCTAAGTTCTTTTAGCCTTCTTAGTTCTAATTAGGATCACAGGGGCCTGATTGAGCATATCCCTTCTCACGTTGGGTGAAAGGCAGAGGTGTGGTAAATGGATTGTCACCAATGAATCTGTCTTGTGTTTGGACTGTGAATGAGAGGGAATTTAAATACATGGACCCAAACTTTAACTGGGATCTCTGAGCTGAGAGGCTTCAGCAGTAATCGGTGTTCCACTGTTCAACTTATAAATTGTCAACTTGACAATAGTTGTTACGTTCTGAGAGTTCAAAATTTAAAAAAAATTTTTTTTAATGTTATGTCATTCACTGTAGACAAACGATACTTGTCATACCAATTTAATTTGTTCAGTTAGATAAACCATCCAATTTTCAAGTTTAGATCATGGCTTAAACACGTTCTATACTTGCTTCTTTCTTTGTATGCTCTTATTTCCAAAACAAGTTTGCTTGGTTTTCAAATCAAGTTTGTCAGCTTGATTGATCCAAAGTTGCCTATTGTGGATTCTAGCTAAACTCATGACCGCCAAAGTGCAATTTATTCCTACCAAACCATATAATTTTTGACTATAGAGTGACTTGTCCTTTACAATTGCAGCAAACATGTTCAAGGGTAGAAAGAATTTAAACCAGAGATCTTCACTCCTAGGGGGTCTTCCTCCAGAGGGACAGTTAAATATTTTGTCAAAAGGGAAATCCTGTTCTTGCTTGTCTTAAAGAAACCAAGAATTGATCAAAGGCATGTTGCTTTGGGTAAAAAAATATCAGAAAAATTCACAAACGTAACCTGAACTTTTGTTCATTTGATACTGTGCATTGATTCTATAATGATGTTTAGATAGAGGGTAGGCTCTATAAATAAGAGACCCAAGAGAATAAATTCCATAGGTCTTAACAAATACATTTGGCAGTGTCTTATAATTGAAAATGCTTAAAAAAAGCATATATTTTGTAAAAGAAAATGTCTAAAAGGTTTAATGTAATTTTCCACATGATTTTCTGTGGACACAACACAAAAGACCTCAAAAGTTTTGTTCCTGTCAAGTAAACTATGAACAACACGCTCTCACTCAGTGCAGACTTATGAGATATGCAATACTGGGAGATTTACCTAAAAAGACACACTTTTTCCATTTCATTCATGTTCAGATTTTTATTTATTTATTTTTTGGACAACCCATAAAAAGGGGTAGTTGTCCTGGCCTGTGGTGTAGTGGACGGTGCGCAGGGCGACGCAGGTTCGAGTCCTGAGTCGTCTTTCCCATCCCACCCCATTCTCTTTCCGCCTTTCTTCCTGTTTCCCTCTACTGTCCTATCTGTTCAAATACAAAAAAACAATATATATATATATATATATATATATATATATAAAAAATGGGGGGTAGTTGGGTGGACCGAATGGGAAAGGCTCTTCTGACTGTTGTTAAAAATAAAAAATGCTGTAAAAACTACTGTCCGGTAGTAATTTTAAAGCAAAATTCCCAACAGTGATGCTGCAGTCATTGTATCTGTTCTACTCTTACATGCTTTATATTACCATCAGTACTACATGTGTGTGTATGGAATACTGATGAAGAAAAGCTTATTTTAAAGTGGTAATGGCAACTCTTCTTCCATTAGATCAGACTGATTAGAGCTTTTATTGTACGTACAGTTAGATTTTAAATTATAAACCGAGGAACCCGGTGTAAGGTCAGATGCCATATTTCAGATTCTTTCTTGATTACATTGTTACTTGTATCATCTCTGCGTGGTGATTGCCAAAAGAAAACAATTTACCTGGGCTTGAAAGAAAGATAGTCCTGTTCGCCACACACAAATTGGAAGCTTTTATAATTGAACCCTGTGAATGAGGGTGCTTTCAAAGTGCAGCTTAACAATTAATATGTAATCACTCAGATGAGTCATAAAAAAGGACTATCAATGGATTTGAGCATAGTGGCACAACTGACCCACTTTTGTCGCATTTCTTTTCTAAAGTTTGATGCAAATAAACTGTTTTAAGGGCTCAACAGTTACAGGTGCACACATAAATAAATACATGCATTCAGAGTTTGAAATTAAAGTGGTAAAACTAATGTTTAAGTAATGTTACTTTCAGTTGATGGTTTCATAGTTGCAAGATTCTGGATGCATGTGCCCCAATTATACACACTTGCTGATCACTGAATCCATTACCGGTATATAAAATAAAGTACTAACTAGGCACTTGATTATCCATGTTCTGGTGTGGTTGTAGAGAAACGATCACATTAAGGAATGTCGAGAAAACACGCTGTAATTGATAACTTAAATATAAAATTGTACCTTCCATTTACAAACTTCAATTGTGCCGTTGACTTGCAAAGTTACTTCAATTCCAGCTTGTTTTTTTCTGTCTTTCTTTCTAATTATTGAAAATTGTACGTTTTTCACTTTCTGACGCATTGTTGTTTTTTTTTTTTATGCCAAGAACCTGAGATAAAAAAAGTCATACATATTCAAATCACTGCCCAGTTTCAGAGAAGTCCTGATGGTAGCCGATTGTGGTATTTGCATACTTCTGGACCCCTGTATAGGATTTAACAGCCAGAAAAAAAAAACATTTAAACAAACAAAAACTTTGAGGATAACAAATACAAACAGGTTTTGCTCATATTAAATCTATGTTCTAATAATACAATAAATCCTTATTTTTGGATCCATTGAATTAAAAAAAATAGATTTATGATCTTAACTACAGAGGTACCCTTCTCTGTTTGCTTGTTTTACGATCAAGTCAAACTTTGAATACAGTTTTAATAGGGTTTCCATTGACTAGAGTCCCTTATAGCTTTCACAGTTCAGTTTACATTCTCGTTCATGAAAAAGACCATGTGGGTGTAAGCTTTTCAGTAACAACGCATTTGAATGTCCCAGTTACTAGTGACGTCCTGGAAAATCCTCACATCAATACAAAAAGTGAGTCAGTGAAACGTCCTTTCACTCATAGAACTGACGTCATTAATCTTTGGCAGTGTCATCGTCTCAATACAAGAATGGTTGATTGGTGTAAAGAAAATATCATGAGCTAGTGAAAGACTGAAGTCTTCACGGTTGGGTGTGGCCTTCTTTTCTCCTTCATAAAACCAAATAATCCTGCCGCAGATCTTCAATCCAGCTCCCAGGATTAAAAATCAGGTTGTTGCAGATCTGTTAACCACTATTTAGGTCACTGGGAATACGAAGCATGTTTAAATATAGGAGCCAGGGGCACAAGCTGTGTTTGGCTTGGCTTGTTCCATTGTCAACTGAACCTGGTGGCACTGTAATCACACACGTGCACGTGAGTCCGCTCTGAGGACACACAGATGCAGATCAGAGCCTGTTGAGGAGCTGTGTGTGTGTGTGTGTGTCTGTTGATCTTAGATGCTCAAAGCAACAGGTGAAGCAGGCGGGAAAACAGACTGCCGTCAAAGCCTCTTCATGAATTAGCTGCTCTGTTTGTAGGGAGTTTATGAATGGATTATGATAGTCAATGGCACTAACAGATGGCAAATACTGCTCCATTAAGTCTCTTTGCTGCAAGAAAAGCTGCTAAGTTAGACGCCATGTGTTCACATGTGGTATTTGATTTACTTAGTAAAATGTGCCAAAAGCTTTTTGGGAATTTGTGAAGAACACTCAGTGACTGAGTTCACGTGTCTCCCATAATTCTGAAAACATGTGTCTGGGTGATCGGTTATTCTATAGTGCCCACGGTTTCAACCTAGTTTATTACACAATTTGGTCTCGTTCTTATAATAATAATTTTAAAACGACCGCCTAAACGTTCAAAATAAATTTCTTCCAGTGTTAAATTTTCAGCCATTATTGAAAATCCTGCTTGGTGACTTTTAGCTAAACCCAGATTCTTAATCCGTTTGAACTCAATGACCCATAGGGTTTGGAAATGGTGGTGGTGCCCTAGCAAAAATATAACATTTTTTTTGTAATAAACTAAGAATTTGAAATTAAATAAAAGGGATTATGAACTGTGAAAACGAAACTTGACACCACTATGTATATCCTCTAAGCCATTATTTTCTTTGTCACTGCCTTCCTTCGTGGAACGTCTTGCAGAGCTGATGGCTTGTTTGAACTATTTAAGCATTTAAATTATGCTCTTTCAAAATCCAGTACTTTTCTTTTTGCAAAACTAGTCAGGAGTTTGAGTGATTCAGTTTTTACATTGTGTTTTAACCAACTGTTCGTCCATGCATTGGTCACTGCTACAAATTTATTTTAGACTTTCGATTGTTCTTTACATTTAAGACTGCTCTGAAAACAACTTTTAAACAGGCTTTTCTAAAAGTTAAAAGTAAGGTTTCTTAGCTTTACACCCCACATGATTGGGATGTACTTTACTGTGCTTTTAGTACTGCGAAATCCCGCTCACAACAAGCTACAGATATTAACATAAAATGTATAATGCTAGAGTCTCCAGTTGCCTAAAGTCTCCAGTTGCTAAAGAGCCTCATAAAACCTCAACAGGAAAATGCAGGTGGTCAGTCTCTATGTGTGCATTGACCCGTGAGCTGAACAGTTGGTTGCAAATTCATGCTAAGAATTCGGTAAATACAGCAGACAAAAGTTTTGATGTCCATGAAAAATTGCAATATTGTATTTTTGTTTATTTAAAAGCTGTATTAACTGTTTAGGTAAACAATTGAGCTCATTATTAGTGGATTTCAATGATGTCTAAAATGAGCATGAATTAAAGAGAGTTTAGGTTTGTTATTCTGATCGTGATCAGTCTTTCAATCTCAAATAAACTTTTTTAGAACCAGGAGTAAACTAGGTTTCTGGGTTTTAAGATTGCCAGTGGATTATTTGTCCCATTCCGACAAAAATTATCACTCTGAATTCACACAGAAACCCTATGATTGTGCAGCAATAACAGATGGTCTGGTTCTTTTCGTGCCTGTTATGAAATCCACTCCTCTGTGTCCTGGTTCTGATGTGTGGCATGTAGCTCAAGAGTGCAGACTGCATCAATCTCTGTTTTGGGATGTTTCTTTTTGTAGCTGTACTCAGATAAATCTCTCCCACTAATGGCAGGAGATGCATTGGAAGAAGAACCCCAGGGTCTGGCTGCATCTCTGTCTGGTTTGATGACCCCCTCTTCATCTACCAGCATGGCCTCGGGCCTGGAGCTGCCCCGGAAGAGAAAGGGTAGCATAGACAACCTGTGAGTACATTTGGCTTTTATTATTAGATTCTCACGGCTGGTTCTACTGGAAATTGATCGTTTGGTTGATATGAAAAGTTAGATGTTATGTATGTTCTATTTTTGAGGTTTCTGTTCAGGCCGATTAATACAGAAACAACAAAATAACTTGTTTAGCAGTGGCACAATGTTAAATGTGAACATATTATTCTAAATTAGATTTTGATTTGATGTGTTTCACGTGTATTACTACAAGTGCTAGCTGTATCCTGTTAATTCTAAGGCTTTGTGTAAATGTGTGGGTTTATAACACAATGTTAGATATTGGTATTTTCTCGCTGATCTATGTGACTAATATCCTTTTCTTTGGCCTGGTAGCCCTGTTCTGGTTTTCTGAATGATGATGAGTCAAGATGTGTTGAGAAACAAAGTGCGTGGTCTGTCTGTGATGTCCTCATAGAATCACGCCAACATTTCATGAGTCACTTTGATCATCTCGCCACTTTGTTTCCAGGGAAACAAAATCTATATCAAATCTAGATGAGGAGATGGAGGAGGATCCGGGAAGGTAATGCCCATCACTGATGCTCATTTTGATCTAGTGTTTTGAGGAAATTTTGACAAGAACAGCCTTTCTTTCTATAGATCGGAAGGAGATGACCAGCAATTAAAAATTAAGTGCATCAGGTAAATTATTAATATTTTTTTTTTAGGATTCATTGGTATTTTTTAATTGGCATACAATTTTTTTTGTGTATTTAATAAATGTAGGGAAAAACTTATTTATGTTTAACTTTAACTTATATCTTTTTACTTATTTATCAAACTTTAGCACTCATTAGGACTCATTAATTTTGACTGTAAATCAAGTCTTTTTCACTAGTGGTGCAATTGTACATATACAGTGTTTATCCAGAACAGTCTTTGTACATTCTCCAGGTATTGGTTTATGCATTGTGACTATGAATGCATAAAAGCCAGAAGGGGGCATGCATGAGGTTCAACGCAATGCTAACCATCACTAGAAATTGATCAAATGGTCCATTGCACACAGATAAGAACTGCAAGTTTTAACAGCACACCTGACTTTAAAGACAATCACAATGGAGGGGTAAACCTTAATTTAAGAACCGTTTTAGGTGTCACAAGATGTAATAAACTAAGTATAAATTGGGAATATTGTATTATTGTTTTATCTACTACTAACTGTATGGTTCCATGAATTGGAATGTTATGGCGTTGAACAGTTCTTGTTAATTCTGTACACCAATAACTTTGAAATTGTTTATTCCTATCTCACCAAAACTGTATCGATTCTGAGCTATCGGTGTACCATTGCACCCCTAGTTTCAATAATTCATTTGACCTCAGCGCGTTGGAGTTCATAGTGTCTTTCTGCTACTGTTGTCTTTAAGGGAACCTCACAGTCAAATTGAGAAACGCCGCCGAGATAAGATGAATAACTTGATTGATGAGTTGGCTGCAATGATCCCTACCTGTAACCCCATGTCCCGCAAACTCGACAAACTGACTGTGTTGCGAATGGCTGTCCAACACCTTAAATCACTCAAAGGTAGCTAGAGTACAGCTGAATTACATTTATTATTCATGCTTAATGCAACTAGCATGTTGAGTTCTTGAAATGTAATTCTCTTGATAAAGATAAACAAACGAAGTCCCTGCTTTTCAGGAGCGACCAGCTCTTTTGCAGAAGCCAGTTACAAACCTGCATTCCTCCCTGATGATGAGCTGAAGCACCTCGTCCTAAGGGTAAATGCTGGCCATTGTGGAGTTGAATTTTAAATCAATATGTGAAGAAATATTACAGTATTTTTTTTTTACTGAGGGGTGAGGGTAATTTTTTTTATTTTTCGTCCACTGTTTTTGTTTCTTGCACAGGCAGCAGATGGCTTTCTTTTTGTTGTCGGATGTGATCGTGGAAAAATTGTCTTCGTCTCAGAATCTGTGTCAAAAATCCTGAACTATGGTCGGGTAAGATATTTAAGCCTCTTATGACTTCATCAGCATAACTATAAACACTATGATGCTGAAGTATGCCACACACTCACACATATTCTACCTGTGCTACAAGTTAAATCTAATGGACATGTCTAGTTATGGTTTGCTTTCATGGTTTTCACAAACTAGCCATGGCCCCTTTGTTCCAGTTAAAGGAGCTCTGAATGCATCAGCATTCCAATTTTTGGACCATTCCATGGTCTAAATGTTTATGGATAGGCATTTACCTGTTAAAACATGTTAGTTCACATTTATTATCTAAATGAACACAACCCTAAACTTTGTCCCCAAAGAGTGCTTATGTTTGTATCTAAACACAGATAACTGTTGGTGCTTTAACAATTTACTCTTATAATACTATAAACTGCAATATTGTGCTGATGGAAAGCATTTTTATAAGCTTATTAGTGACACAAATTACTTTAATTTCATTTGTATATGGGACTTAAAATGTGTGAAATTTGGGAGTATAACTGTAACAATCTAAATAGTCTATAAAATGTTTTCTTCACAGACGGATCTTATCGGCCAGAGCCTGTTTGATTATGTACATCCAAAGGACATTGGAAAAGTAAAGGAACAGCTGTCTGCCTCTGAATTGTACCCACGCGAACGCCTCATTGACGCCAAAAGTAAGTTTGTTTTTCCACTCTTCTTTAATTTTCATCTGTTTTTACTTCACTTTTTAAAACACTTTGAAATAATCCAAGCCTCTCTTCAGTTGCTCAAGCAATTTATTAGATAAAACTTTACGGCATGCGTTTATTACAAATTGTGCCCATGATGAACTCCAAACATTCCAATGAAAAACTAACCCTCCATTTGGATCTCTATAGTTTCCTAGATGGTATTAAACATGCTTAACGACCATTAGAGAAGTAACTTATTCATGATTTAATGAAAGGTTTTGATTACAGTTTAATTCAGGGTTTATTAATCAACTCCAGAACCCCTAATTATTCTTCTTACAGTTTCATTGCAATTTCTTGGAGCATTACATTTTAAGCCCATCAAAGTGACTGCAAAAATATCTGTAAATGTAGTTTTATCTGATCTGCCTAATTAAATTCAACAATCATTTGTGCATTCTGCACTTCTCTCTCTCCCGAAAAATACTTTCTACATACTCAGATTTGACATGTTTGTAGTTCATGGCCAAACAATTGCACATAGCCCTGACAATAATGCAATCAGAGCTTTTGCAGCAGGGAAACGAACACCCACGCTATGTTTCATCTTTTGCTCAGTGAATGAACGGCTAAGAAACACACACACACATACTATTGAAATGAACAGTTTTTTTTTAATTCACAATTATAATCCGATGTAAATTATCAACAAAGAATGTCTTCATAAATATTACAAATACTGGTAATAGTTTTTATATATATATATATATATATATATATATATATATATATATATATATATATATATATATATATATATATATATATATTTGGTGTTCCTACCTCAAGCCAGCATCAATTCTTATGGGTACAATTGCACAAAGTCATGTATTTTTAAGGATTATAGTCTGATATATGGATTGTACCAAACAGATGCCAATGATAATCAGTGTTATACATGGTTTGAAACCCAGTTATGAACTAAACAAAAACAGCTGTGTAGGAGAGTTAAAACACAAAAAACAAGGTTGATATCTACAACATTTTTCCCAAACGGAGAGTATAAAGCAGACTGGGGTTTTAGGTTGTGCTGTTCAAACTCTTAAAGAATAAATACAACGTTGAGGACCATCAACACAGTGGTCTGCCAGGCAAACAGATTTAAAAGTGCAGCAGATGAAAAACACAAGCTGAAGGCTCTTTGAAAATGGAAAATGTCCAATAGAGCAACCAACTTAAATCTGATGGACACCAATGGGACAAAGATACACTACTATCTGGAGAAGTCTGGCCAGAAGCGGTGCTTAGGGAAGTTTTGCAGCAAAACGCCATATCGCCAATGTGAAACAAAGCCATTAGATTCAAGTATGCATGAAAACTTAGGATGTAGGGTGCAGAAAAAAGCAGTAGGTGAGTCCCATATTTGGCTACACCAGAAAGGTAGTTTGTGCATCAAAAAACAACAAGAAGTATATAGGAAGTTATGGCATGATCCCAATCAAACCCTGATATCAACATCATTGAGTGTTTGAAAAAAAAACAGAAGGAAAGCGAAAGCTACTTCCACAGAATATCGGTGGTTAGTTCTCCAAGATGTTTGGGACAACCTTCCAGCCATGTTCCTTCCAAAACTGTGTATCTTGAAGAATTGATTTCATGTTAAAGATTTCTCTTGTTACTTGGTTGAGACTTCCGTTTCTCAAAGCATTCTGTTTGCAGCAGTTTTTAATACCTGCCCAAAATATTTACAGACTACTGTAAATCTAATAATCTTTTTTGGGGGTGGGGTGTTCAGCGGGGTTACAGGTTCAAGCTGAGCTCCCCGTTGGATCAGCTAGACTTTGTTCTGGAGCCCGGCGCTCATTTTTCTGCCGAATGAAGTACAACAAAGTTACCGTCAAAGAGGAAAAAGACTTCCTGGCTGGTGCCTCCAAAAAGAAAGGTATGTAAAATACAAAAATAGCTGGGAAACATCTGGGAATCATTGTTTTCTTTACTGACTAAATCAGAGCAGCATGTTTACACAATCTTGCTATTTGTGATGCTGCATTGCTAAAATTTGTTCTGTACAAATAAGTGGATTAGACTTTTCTTGACTGCAGTGCAAGAGCAGAAAGCTGAGAACTAAATGTTGTTTTGTGATGTGGCCTCATCTTTCTTTTCGCCACATCCAGTGGTGTGAACACAACACATTTTTATTCCGACAGCTGTGTCCCTACAAACTTTTGGGATAGTGACTTCACTTTGGAAAGTGTTGTGGTGTGCTGTCTGGACTTAGAGAACTTGGTGTTTCTGTTTGTGGTGAGCATGGTCTTTTCCAAACTGCTTAGAGCAGTTAACTGACTAGCTGTTAGGTTTTTAATAATTGTGTCTTATTTAGTCAACTCTTGCATCATCAGTTTTATGTACTTGGTCTGTAAACAGTAATGTTTGTTGTTATTGTAAAGTCCTTATATTTAATTTGTTAATCTTGCTATTGGAAAAATACAGAAAAAGGCCCTCTGTTTGACTATTTAATTTTACTTAAAGCTTTCTGTTTCAAATAATTCACTCTGAAAATGAACATTTACTGATTCCTTGAATCCACTCCCAGGCCATCCATCATATTTATTTCTGTTTTGACTAAAAGGCAAACATTGTCCAGTGCTATGCTTTCTCTATATACATTATCTGCCTTTTCTAACTAGAGGATGAGGTTGAACCCTTTTTACTTGCATGAGATGGCCAGGCTAAAAGGCAAGAAAAATCCTAAATGAACCAGCTGTACTGGTTGTCCTGTGGGGGGAGTTGATACCCAGGACTTGTTCATTTTTAGACATTTATACCTTTAAGAACATATGGTCCAACAGTTGGCTCTAGCTCACCTGTGAGATGATCGTGTTTGATTGACTGCCCCCTACAGAGTCTCAGCGGTACTGCACTGTTCACTGCACTGGTTACATGCGCACCTGGCCCACGCGGCAGTTGGGCTCAGAGGGGGAGGCTGAGGCTGAAAAAGAGAGCTCTCACTTCAGCTGCCTTGTGGCAGTGGGCCGTGTGCACTCACACCTTCTCCCACAGGCCAACGGAGAGATCAAGGTCAAGCCCACTGAGTTTGTCACTCGCTATGCTATGGACGGCAAATTCACCTTTGTGGATCAACGGTTGGTGCTTCTCAGAATAGCCAGATTTTTGTCAAAAGTTTGTTAGCTTGAGAAAGCCGATGGCCTAATTTACTGCAATTTAAGAAAAATAAGGTTTTTTCACTTTTTGCATGTGACTTAAATATACCAAAGGTAATACAATATATACCTGTATATATTTTTAATTCCCTTTCCAAGACTATAAATACTTCTCATCTAAATAATCTAGTTAATTGTCTGTAGAGCTCCTTGGGTGCTTAAATCTTTATGCACCTTAAATCTTGGGTGCATAAATCGTTTTATGTTTGCATGGATGGCGATGGAACAAGAAGAGCCTCAAAAATAGCTTAAATGCCTATATAATTATCATACAGATATTTTTATAATGCTACTGCCATTAACTACAGAGCTTCAGTTTGAACAACGATCCTTTCTTTTAAAGGTGAAATATTGTTCCACAGATAACTTTCGCATTTCACATCAAACCTTTATTCTCAAGTTGCACACAGCATGAAGGATCGTTCTGAAAAATGCACAATTTAAAGTGAACAATACTTTGTTTGGAAAAGCTTTATGGCAAGTAGTGTTTTTTAAAGTATTAAAAGTGGCTTAAAGTATTGTAACCAATAAAAAAAATGCAAATAGCATATTTAAAAACTATTGTGTAAACAGAAGAAACATGAGACAAATCAGTTCATTTTATTGCTAAATAGATCCATCCACCCAATCCCTTCATATTTATTCTTTAAACACAATGAATTCACAGCGTTTTAACTGACTGGCAGATATGACCAGAGCTGATGTGTACATGGTTTGGCTTCATTCAATGATCTAATAGGACGTAACTCTAAATAACAATGTTAAAGCCTTTACTCTACTGTTACACAATCTGCCTTTAGCAGTGACTATTATTGTAATAGCTTTTTGTTGTCTTTTCTAGTTTAATATTATGTTATGTAGTTTTAGTTATTTTTATATGCAATACACCGCATCTGTACATAGCTGGAACAACTTAAAAAGTATAAGAACAATTAATTAAATGGTTACGTTCTCTGTGACTGTTTTCAGTTAACACCATATTATATTTGGAGATGGATTCATGTTTTATGATCAGTCATAAATGTTGTTTTAAAACCTGCTGCCTGTTTATGTTGTCCATACAGAGCCACCACTATTCTGGGTTATCTGCCCCAGGAGCTGCTAGGAACATCCTGCTATGAATACTTCCACCTGGACGACCTTCCCCACCTGGCGGAAAGACATCGAAAAGGTAGAGTGCCTCCAGATTATTACTATAAATAACACTAGAGCTGTGTTTCCGAGGACTACACTCAGATGTTCAATCACCAGCATCCATCATTAATCTAGCAGCTAAAAGATGCTCTAATGGAGACAAAGGGCAGTGCCTTTAGAAGTGCATGTGCCTTTTCAAGCCAGCTCTGAGATTCATATTGAAAATTGTCACTGATTACTTGCAACCACTTTTATATAATAAAACTGCTCTAGTTGGAGAATGTCTGCTTTTTAAGATAACTATAGTAAAGACGCTTCTTGTGAGGAAAAATGTGAATTTGTGTTGTGCATTCAATATTTCTATAACACTGTTGTTGCTTCAATTTTCAGTTCTGAGGAGTAAAGAGAAGATCGAGACAAATTGCTACAAGTTCAAAACGAAATATGGTTCTTTTGTTACTTTACAAAGTCAGTGGTTTAGTTTTATAAATCCCTGGACCAAAGAAGTAGAATACATAGTGTCAACCAACACTGTAATTTCGTGAGTACCAGCTTTATTCCATTATCTGCTATTGCAAACTTTTATCAAAGTCATAATTCAACATGTGGAGTCTACATTGTGAGATTATTTCTCGACTTTTCCTTCTGACTCAGCGGTAAAAGTAATCCAAGTGGATCAGGGGATAAAGCCGAGCAGCCTAGCAGTTCCAAGGCCTCGGAGGGTGAGTGCTGACATCTGCCAATGTTGTAAATATGTTACAGTTCTAAAAGTGTACATTTAATTAACATAATGCATTATTGTGTGTGCGTGTGTATAGCATAATATGAAAACTAAATATTTCTTTTTAGCTGCTGTTTGAATTGAGCTTTAAATTGTTATAATTATGCCAGCTATGCTTTGTAGGAATGTTCTATGTAAAGTGGGGCAGGTAAATATTTGATCCATTGGCAATGATTCAAGTTTTACCATCTGCAAAGAATGAAAAGATTGGCAATTTTCATCATAGATCCACCTCAGTTTTTATTTGTACATTTTTTAAAACATACAGAAAGTTGCATTGTATTATTGTTTTTTTTATTTCCCAGTGTATTGCATGTAATACATATTTGATCACTTTTTTGAACTCAGTATTTGCAAAAAAGCAGCCTTCTACACATTCTGACTCAAACCTGCGGACACCAGGGACAAAATTGTAGACAAATGGATGAAATGCAAGATAACAAGAAATCTTTCACAAGGTCTGACGCAGTTGAGGTGTACATATGATGATAATTACATATATTTTTTTATGTAAGAAAATTACCCCACTTTGTTTGGTTAATAATTTATATAATTTTCAACTAATTGTTTTGCCCAGTGGGTTAGTGCTAATTATTTTCTGACATCTAATTTATTGGATGTGCACGATGTCCTTGATTTAAAAGCAAACTATGGCTTTTTGCTTATTACATTAGTGATGAGTAAACTTTTTTTAGGGTATTTGTGAAAGTAGCAACCTAAAGTTAAAGTAACTGTGCAAGTAATGAGTCTACCTCAGTGAATTCCAATGTAGTTCCATGAGGTAAAAGTCCTTAACATCATTAAAGGCATATAGGAGTAGGGGTATGATGATGAGGGCAGCTCATTTTTAGAGATTATTACAGATTAGTTGGCATTATCAAAGAATCCCAGGACAGATTTTAGTCCATATATGTTGCATGTGTATGCACAGTTATGTCAAATTTCTGTTCTAACAAAAGGGAAAAATATTATTGTAAATGTTTTGTAGATGAAGCTGGAAAGTCTGAAAGAGGTCCAATCATCCCAGGGATCTCCAGTGCATCTGGTATGATTTACGCAGGATGCATAGGGACCCAGATTGCAAATGAGATAATGGACTATAACAGGTAAACCAATGACACCCTCCATTTCCATTCTCATGCTCAAGGGTTTGTAATAAAACTAATAAATCTTAATAATCCTGAGGGAGACACGGAGCCAACTGCTGACTCTCTTTCTCCATTCCTCTTTGTTCTCAATGCAGCATGTGCCTAGCTGATGCCCTTCTCTAATGTTTATGCTAAATCTAGCTGCAGCTTCTGTTAAATCTTCATAAACCTTGCTTTCATAGTGTTCTTACAACTTTTAATTTTTTTTTAAACTCATATTCAATAACAACATTTTGGTGGTGTATATATGTATATATATATATATATATATATATATATATATTAATTCTGAATGTTCTGAATTATTTTTTCTTAAGGATGAACTCCTCACCATCTAGTGGCAATACAAGCCCGTTCAGTTTACTGCAAGACAAGTCTCCAGTAGCCCTCGTGCAGACCAGCAGCAACGTGAGTCAATTGTTTGGTTCTGTTTGGGTCAACATGTTTACACTTGATGGCATTTTGACTGAACGGTTGTCGGTGTTAAGGTGCCAAATGGGGAAGCAGCAGATGTGGAGATGGCTGGGAAATCAACCTCCGAGGAGGAAGCACGGGGTTCTGTCTTTACCACTGGTGAAAGTCTCATGGGTGATTGTAAAATAATACCCATCAGCTTATCCATTACATGTTGAGGTTGTGTGCTTGTTTCCAAACGTGGTCCTCATTCTGTCCCAATCGGTTGTTCTTTTCCATCAGAGGGAAGCTCACAGTTGGATTTGGAGGGGGTTCCAGGGCTGGGTGCTCTAAGCACGGATGAAGCAGCCATGGCAGTCATCATGAGCTTACTGGAGACCGATGCCAACCTGGGTGAGGCGGTGAACTTCGATGAGATGCACTGGTCTCTGTGAACACATCACTTTTGAAAAGCCATCTTCTCTGGAGTTTTTAAAACGAACGCATCATCCAGGAATTGTTTTTAATTTATTTGTGTTTTTAATGCATCTTGGTGACCGAAGAGGTTCACTGATGCCTGTCTGACACAAAAGCGAAGGGGACAGGGTTTTCTTTGAAGCCTTGAGCCGAGTACCTTAAGCAACAGGACCAGGTTTTATGTGGTCTGGTGTGCAATTCTTCAACTCGGTTTTGAGGTCATTGCTAAACCTTGGCATAGATGGAGAGTAGGTTCTTGACTGTTTTAATAAACACATGCCATGTCCATAGGCATGAACCCAATTCTCTACGAAGATCCAGTGCTGCAAGCATTTAAAATATGATTTCTTAGTCTTTTAACACTTGAACTTTACATGGACACTTTGAGATAAAGCTGGACTGTTTATTTGGTGTCAGATTTCTTCGGCAAGGGAAGTCTGGTAGTTATTTTTCCCGTTTAGAGCAGAAATTGTCTTGAATTCAATGTGAACAACCAGAATGGGACGATGTGGAGGAGTACTGCCTAGTGCTTGACAAACAGAACTACTTGAAAAGACTATACGGGACAGTTGGAAAACTGAGGATCACCGTTAGGCCTAACTTCTGCTTATTTTTTTCCTTCTGTAGTACCCAAACCTGTGAGTAAATGTGTGCTCTTCCTTCAGATCTTCGCCTACCCTGCCAGGGCCAATTTGCTTCTGAGAATCAGTGAAGTTCACAAGGCTTGGGATGACATTGGTAGTGCATTTTATTTTTCAGGAATTTTTAAAATAACAAATAAAGAGTGTGTTCACACTTGTAGTTTGGTGTGTTTGGATGTCTAAATGAAACATTTTGGTCCTGGGGCCTCATGTACAATAATTTGTCAATTCCTTACTAAAAATGCACATGTACAAAGCTGAAAATGTTCTTGTGCTCTTTGTACGTCTCAATCAACATGAACATGAGCGCACATACAAAAGAGCCCCACGCCACCATTATAATTAACATACATTCAAATATGTTAATGAGCACACCTGAATGAAAATAAAACTCAGAACTTGCTAAATTCGATCAATAGATGCGAATACTATAAACTGAATTGACAGTTCTTGGCACTTTTGATCTTTAATTTGGAACTTTATCTTTCTCTGTTACACAGAAGAAAACGGAATACAGCTGATGTTCTGAAAACTAGACAGAAAAAAAGTGTAGATTTTAAGATGGGATTCAAAAAGAGGAATGCTAAGCTCTTACAACACGCTGTTGATTTCAGTCACAGGAGCAAATAAGGGAATAAAATTACAGTTACTTGTTTTAAGCTAAGGTGGACAAATTTTAAAGGTTCAACAAGTTTTTGTTACTAGAGTCTTGTTCGAGTATGTGCCTCTGATAAAACATCCATCTTTAGACATTCCTGTCCATTAATACATTTTTGCTGAATAAATTGACAATGTATTATTAAATTTTTATAGTCAAAACCACATGGTGGTTGTCTGGCTGGTTTTTACTAAGCATTCGCTCAGTAAGTCAGTGCTAGAGCGATAGATCCAACTGAACACTGATTGTTTCTTGACTTCATAATGTTCACTTAAAAAAATAAAAATGGGTGCATTCCAAACTGTAAGCTGGCATGGAGACATTCCTCTCGATCAATTCACTGTAGCTCTGAACATGAGAATGAGGGCTGGTGTGGCAGATTTTTGTTCACACAATATTGATACATGAGACCCCAGGTTTGTTGTGCATTTTCACAGCAATCCAAAAGTACCTCCTTTAAGGGCTTAGTTAATTTGATTTACAATGGAGATCACCCTCTGAAAGTATGTGGCTGTAATTAGAGTTCTCTGTACAAACTGAGAGCTTGCAAATGTCTCTTAAACGCAAAAAGTAATCTGTAGGTGTTTTTTATTTTTTTTATTAAAATGACAAGTGTGAACATGCTCTGGGCTTAATCTTTTGAGGCAATGTCACAGTGGGTTTTGGAACAGGTGACCAGCATCTCTGGACAAAAGAAAAACATTAATAAGGGCATAGTTTCTCAGGGAACATTTGATGGAGAAATACTTTGAAAAACCTGTTTTAACTACAGTAGTTGGTTTTAAATTTAAAGACACATGTTACGGAAACGACTTGGTTATATGGTTGGGAATATAATGTGTGATTCAAACAGAGTTAAAGGGCTCATGAATTGCAACATTTGAAATATTCTCTGAGGTCTTGCAGAATATCTTGTGTTTGACTAAAAATGCCTTTATTGGGTGTTGCAGCCGTCACAATTATTCATTTTTACAGTCTACAATCATATAAGTTAAAAAATGGGGTAAAAAAAAAAACAATTTTCATGGGCACTTATTAAAAAAATTTATACAAAAGTATTTTATTTCAAAAAGGTAAACCAACATATTTTTGACTACACAAAGAATTTTAACCTTAAAATCATAATTTTCTAAAATGTTGACTTGGGAACAATGAAAATAAAAAAACAGAGGTTTTCTGATGTCTTTAGCCACTAGCTACAGCTACACTATCATGGGAAACTTTGCGGACTTCACAAATGTCTCAGTCATTGGCACCTTCCAGTATTGCCAGTAAACTGCATTTAAGATTTTGTTGAAGCTTTACTTTGACTGAAGTAAAGCTAGTCACCTCATTGAGGGCCACAAAGCATAGATGACGCTAAGTAGCCTTTGGTACATGTCATGTTTCTCCAGTCACTTTCTTACTGTCAACTTTCTCCAGAAGCTGCAAGCGAACCTAAATGTTCACACTTTTATTTATAAATAATATTTATAACAGGCACATGACACAAAAATAATATCTGAAGGCATTTCTTACTTGTTAAATAAATTATCATAAGTGAACCTTTGAGAACATTTAAGATGCAGATCATGACCCCTTTAATAAACTAAAAGGTGCACCTTTTTTTTTACACAAAATAGGCTCATTTTCTATTTGCACCAAGACCATGAGTAAAATATTTTCTAGGCTGATTTCTTCAGGAACTATAATCTGCTCATGAATATAAATCAAGCAAGTTGCTGGTTATGTATGGCTGCAGTATATGCCTTATTTTTGACATATCCAGTTTACACAGAGCAGCAAACCTGCTGCTCAATAGTCTGAAATAATATCTTTAGACTATTGGCTGCAAATCTTGATTTAAACAAATAAGTTTCAGTCGTAGGAAGTTGTCTTGATGATGACTTGTGTATCCTAGCGATGTTGCACAGTAAAGTTCCTTGATTGATGCTAAACACAGAAAAAGTTCTCTAAGTTACGTTATAACTAGGAAAAATATGTCTGATTGACACCAGATATGCTACTGCTCTGATTGGATTCAATGATTTCTGCTAAGCTATGCTAAAACTGCTAGCCCCAGACCTGAGGAATGGCTTACTAACAACTTAGCTAATTGTCTCAAGGGGTAGGGATTTTTTTAATCACTTTTATGGAGCAACACTGTTAAGAATTAATTAACAATTTACATTTTCAAGACTTTACAAATCTGTGCTTTCCAGTTTTAACATGAAATGTCTCTCCAAAATATCCCTTCTATGGTTTGAGGGGCCCTTTCCAGAAGACCTTGCTGCTGTGATGTTGCTCATGTGCCACAGAAGTCTCGTGGCCTTTCTGGTGGAAAAGACTGAATACATACACCAAAGCTCTTTGAAGGCAGACATATTTCATGTACCCTTTAATGTTCAGCTGGCCCATGCTGTCCGTTTCCTCGTCATTTTTTCACTATTGTGTGAGCTGCTTTTTACAGGAAAGAGAACTTGTCTTCATATCATTGTGTACGGTTACATGCTGCCAAGAACATACTCAAAGGAAAAAAAAAAAACAATTTGTCCCATCCATCCAGAGTCGAATTGCCCTATATTTTCTCCATGCCCTTGGCTCAAATTACTTAATCACCCAGCGGTTACCCTGAAGTGCCAGTTCGCACCAAATAAAATGTAGTCGATGCAGATGAAGGTTTGTACATCTTACAAACACTTTCCATTTCTTCAAATGTTATAGTAACACCATGGTGGTTTGGGCCATGGAATGTTTACATAAAAACATGTATGATCAAAGTTGTGGAAACTCATTAATGCCATCTCATGGACTTTCCATGTTTGTGCATCTGCAAGAGGAAAGATGTTCTTTCAGACTAGCAGTGGCAGTAAAAAACAAATGTGTGGTTTTTATTTATTGCATATGTTCTATATTTGTTGATGCATTAAATGAAGATGCATCCTCCCACTGCCCCTCAGTTTTCATCGGATTTAAGCATCAAGAGTCTTGAAAGTAAAAAAAAGAGTTCAGAGGAAGTGACTGAATCAGCAGTTCACCAACTGACCATTGATTTGTTTTAAGTTACGCTAACCCGACATTTGAAATCATACCTGTCCAACAGAAAATTCATTACCTTCTTCTGCTATTTGGAGCAGCCAGTGGGATCTCCAGTCCTGCAACATGTTATTGACAAATGTGGCTGGTATGCACACTTCAGATGTTTTCTGGAAATAGTGGATCATCTGGATCTTATGGAATTTGAATGTGTGCACTTGGAACAAGTTTGGGCTTTTTTCCCTTCAAAACAGAAATCTTAGTCGGACCTCATAAATCCATTGCAGTTGACATACCTGTGTGCACTTTTTTCTTTAAAACAGAAATTTACGTTGGACTTCAAAAGTTAATTTGCCATTGGGACAACTTTGGGGACTTTTTTTTAAATTATTTTTTTCTTTAAAACATAGAAGTTTAATTTGGACTTTAAAAAATCTATTGCCATTGGCACAACTTTGGAGACTTTTTTTTCCCTCAAAAATGTATTGCAGTTTGTACAAATTTGGATACTTTTTATTCTATGGAAATTTAAGTTGGACCTTGAAAATCTTTTCGAAAATCCTCGAAAACTCTGTGGCTGGCAGGCAGAACATGGTTTAAGTTCTTCTACAAACAAAGGTTTCTGTGCATGACACTTAAAAAGCAACATTTTTAGTGTTACTGCCAACAGTGTTTATTTCTTTAGGTTTATGTAAGTGCCCCTCTCCAAAATGTAGAAAATGTCTGAAAAACTTGTAGCATATTGTAACTTTATATCTAGGGAAGTTCCTTCAGTGCTTTCCAAAGATGAACAAATCTTTTATGGCGTTTGAAAAACTTAAGTGAGTATGATTTTGTGTTCCAGACTGTTCCTTTAAACAAGTAACACATTCATGAACTGAGGGGGGTGGACAATCAAAGCTTTGATTATGTGGCCATTGAGGGGTTTGGGTGGGTGGGTGTAGCCCTTTGCACTAGAACTGATTCCTTGGCCCCAATGCGCCCTGATGCAGACTCGAATTAAAAGATTGTGTTATTTGTTCACTGGTAAATATCATGATGGATTTCAATGTGACTGTTCTGTTAAGAGTGTTTTGTTCTTGGCCGACATTAAGTACTGTACTGAGGTTAGAACCACAGACCTTTTCATCTGTCACATTTGAACCAAATGTTTAAATTCTCTCTTTCTGTAGATTTTCTTAACTATTTTACAATGCTCCTGTGAGATACTTTCAAGCATGCCTTTTGTGTACCTTTTGCTTCTTTTTGTTCTCCTGTTAGCAATCTAAGAGTATCAGATAAAGGGTTTTGCCTTATGAGATAGACAAGTTTGAAGATCACACTGTTTCTGTGTATTATTTGGAGTCTCTGAAGATCGTTCATTTAACTCATGGAGCAGTTGTTGTCGTGTGCATTTCCTCATCTCTGCTTTCAATGAGTTTTTCAACAGGTTTGTTAAGGAAAAGTGGGTCTTATCCCAGCAGGCCTCTTTTCATATTTTGCTCATCTTCTCTTGCTCCTGTTTATTATCAAGTGTTTGTTTGAAGCCATGGCTGCTGCTGTCAACAGGTTTGGTTTGCAGCAGACTTGCTGTCTCTCCAGACTGATCTCTATGAAAGATTCTTGAATAAACACATTAGTTTCCTGTACAGCTGTGTCTCAATTGTGGTCAAGTTTAGCTCCGTTTGAATATAAAATATTAAAAAGTTACTTTTTTAACTTGTTTTGTGTTTGTTTAAACTTGATTTAGCTGAACTGCAGCTCATATATGTGTGAATTGTTTTCTAAATATAGCAAATAAGGATTTATTATAAATAATTTAATATTCTCTTCATGGCTTGATCAAATAATTGCCAAAATAAGCTGCACTTTTGATTTCTATTCAAAGTCTGTCATTGAAATTTGATGAAACTTAATATTTACAACAAGCAGCTCTTATGGCATCTAGGGCAAAATGCCATAAATCCATTTGAACTAATCCTCAACATTAAAATTTTTATGTGTGTTAAATATCAAAAGTTTTGAGACAAAATAAGAATTCAAAAATCCCCCAAAAGCAAAGACAAGGTCAAAGCAATGTGAATATTATATAAAATAAAAAAAACTGGTGAACCTCTACTAAACCTTATACACTGTTCCAAGCACTTTGGTTCCAGAGCATTGACAAACACAAGCCTAATCACAGGTCTTGTACTTCCAGCGGTTATTCCCAGGGGCACATTTAAAAAAATTGTTTTAACCAGAACTTACAAGCCAACATCCAAGTTTGCATACAAATTCTAACTATCTATTTTTTTTTAATTCACTCAATCTGTTTACAGCAAAAATACCCCCCCCCCCCACAAACATAGCACTCAGCACACATATGCACAATATGTAAATATTCTCTTGCATAAATACTTTTTTTTAAGAGAACTGATAATCATGATTAGAACGAGAGCACAGAGTGGATTTGAATCTGAGTTGATTAGTCCCTCTCTCAGTTTCCCTCCCATGGAGAGATTATGGCTGTTCAATTTCACAGATGCAGAGGTGTTTGCGTAACAGTGTGATTAAGTGTAAGCTGGGCTCTGTTATATGTATATAAATATCTCAGTTTACACTGATTTACCCAGCCTGTGAGAGATGGGACAGACTGCAACGCTGCCCTGCAGGAGAGGAGGAACGTATGTCACAGAGCTCTACGAGTGGTTCAGGTACGTTTGCTAAATATTAACTACGCTGTCTCATTAAAGCAGGATTTTGAGGAAATGGAAGGTAAAAACAAATTGCATGAATATTGACCTCATGTCATCAGGTGCATGCTTCCAAGACACTCCACTTTTCAAAGATGTATTATTGGAAAGTAATTAAAAGGCTGTAAAATGTGAAGAGGGGGTCATGCTGAGCTGAAGATTTTTATTTTAGGTCATAAAGTGCCAGCCTTGACTGCATAACCATGAACTCAGCATAAGTAGGTCATCTGCTATACAGATATTACTATACTGAGATTTTTGTCTTGGCACGCATGGCAAGATAAAAAAAATGGATGATCTTTCATACTCTGAAATATCATTCTCCCAGTCTTTGTCCAAAATAAGCAGGATCCTTGCATGGATTATCAAACTGATCAGAGGATTAATTTATATACTTATAAGTATATATTCATTTATATACTTAAATCAGACTTGTGTTTGCCATTATATGAATCTGCACAAGTGATGGCGAGTAGTGCAATTATTGAGTAAGGTGATTCGATCCTCTGTGATTAGATTCTCTGTTTTAAGATGAACATAACAGTTTTCATTTTTTTTTCCCTACAACTCTCTGAGGATTTAGTAGACAACTTTTGCATGATAACAAGGGGTGGGATCAACAGTAGCCCAGGATCCTTTAAAAGGCCCAAAACAAGTAAATGAAATAAATAACTGGCAAAACATTGACAAATATAACAATGGTTCATTACACAGTTAGAGGTTGTGGGATCTGATGTTCACTGTAGGAGAATATGCAAAAACGAAAATAACAATTTGTAAAACTAATGGAAATTTAGAACATTAAGAAAGAAGATTTCATTCTTAACCCTTAGAAGTCTGTGGTCTTTTTGGGTGTTTTGGTACAACCTACCTTATACTAATTTGCTTTAGTATATTATCTATAAAACTGTTTTGTGGTAAAACCCCAGCTCCTTTTTTTATTACATCACACAATAATTCCACAAAAAAACTGAAAAAGTCTCAAAAATAGAGAATTAACTTTTTTTTTTTGTATATTGAGACAAAATAAAAAAAAGTTAAAAATATATATTTAAAAACAGGCTAACCTTTCCTAAATCTTATACAGTGTTCCAACACTTTTCGTGCCAAAACTTTGAAAAACACAAGCCATATCACAGGTCTTGTACTTCTAATGGTTGTCCCTTCTTTTAACCACTATATAGCACTGATAGCATCGATTTGGTGTCTGTAAAATGAAACTGAAAGCCAGTCATTTTCTCATATTTTTAAATTTGAATTAAACTGAAATTTTTGGAAATTAAGTCTTGTAATGGTTAAAACCAAAAACATCAAAACTTACAACCTTTTAGAAAGCTACACATTTTATTTGAAATCTAATATAAACAATACGTGGATCATATCATTACCATTGAATTCAGAACAGCTGCTGTGATTGGCAGTAGTGCGTGCAGAGACTGAGTGCAAAGTGGTAATATTAAAATAAAATCTAAGCTATTTACCTTGATTTGACTCCCAGCCTTAGAATCATTGCCCAAAACTTCACTATCTCTCCCAAATCAATTTGTCTCCCAAAATACCCCCAAGTTTAAAAACTTAAATCCTTTGGAAACAAACATTGTCAGTCTATGGACCTCCATGAGCTGAGTTTGACACCTCTGTCTTAGGGGGACTGGACTTCAGTCATAAGAGAAACCCTCAAGGTTTAAATTACGTGTTTATGTTCTCTTCATAATTCCGTCTTCTGGTGAAATCACAAATAGATTGAGCTGTGTGGTCGTCTGTACTGTGTGTCAGGAAGTTTCTCAATGAGTGTCCCAGTGGTCTGATCACCCTGCATGAGTTCAGACGCCACTTCTGCAATGGCACCGTGGGAAAAGAGTCAGCAGAGTACGCAGAACAGATCTTTCGCACGCTGGACAACAACGAGGTAGATATTACATACCAGTCTGAGGCTGGGCTCTTCTCAAGCTTTAATCCTGCTGCTTTGAATAGAACTGTTTCACACAGACTTCTATAAAAATACAATTGAACTGGTCAAAGGAGGAGCTTTAACTGAGAGACGAGGGACAGTGTGATTATTTTGTCAGGAATGTGTAGCAAAAAGCATTTTAGCAAAGGAGAACATAAACTGTTGCAGCATTTATGACAAATAATCCATCCATCATCAGTGTGTTTTCTTTAGCTGTCTAGTGCTTGTCAGGGTCATGGGGCTCTGCACGGTTATAATGGATAAAAAACAGGGTAATAGTTATAAAAATTTCAAGAAAGATTTTTGGCAGGTGAGGAAAAAATGCTGATAATAAATGCAAAATAATGCTGATTTGCTTTCACAAATAATGTCTGTGAATGGAAAAAAACTGAAATCTTATCTAAAACAAATATTTGGTGTGAGCGGCATGGTGGCGCAGTGGGTAGCACTGTGCCTTCCAGTTAGAAAGTTGCCGGTTCGAGGTTCGCCGATGACCTTCCTGGAAAGAGTTTGCATGTTCTAGCCGTGCTAATGTGGGTTTCCTCCAGGTCCTCCCCACAATCCCAAAAAGTTAGGTTAATTGAATAATCTAAATTCCCCTAAGGTGTTAATGTGTGTGTGAATGTTGCCCTGTGATGGATTGGCGACGTGACCAGGGTGTACTGGAGATAGGTCGTTTTGAACGTCTTTGATAGCTAACCCCTGATCTTTTGTGGACATAGCTTTTTCACATCCATCGGTCTCTTCATGTAATCCCAGACAATGGTGTTGAGATTGGGGCTCCGTGGCAATCATGCCATCAGATCCAGTACATTTTGTTCTTTTTCATGCTGTAGATTGTTCTTGACTTTGGCTATGCGGTTGTCCTGCTGCAGGATAAATTTGGCATTAATCATACGCCTCCATAAGTTTCTGCCCAATGCACGTCTTCCATTTTCAAATGTTAATTAGCTAATTAACTTGTGTCTTGCATGCAAGTTTCCTTGGCCGACCAAGGCTTCTGTTATCCTCAATGTTGAGTGCTTCTTTTTGCCTTTTTTTAAAGAACTTTTTGCCTCTTTAAAAGAACATAACACTGTATCAGTATCTGGAGTTTAGAAATACTTCTAAACCAATTTAAAGATGATTTGTATTTTTATGTTTAAAAACATCAATTGATGAACTTGTTCTGATTTGAGGAAATGTTGAGGAAATGTTACTGGGCTTCACAAAAAATAGGCATGTGTTTAAAATTATTTCATGATTTAAAAATGTCCGAGATCTCGAAAGGATAAATTGTGCTTTAACAAAATGTTTTCTAAAGAACTTTTCGTGTTTGACTACCAGGATGGAGTTGTGGACTTCCGAGAATACGTGACGGCCATCAGCATGTTGATCGAGGGCTCGACGGTGGAAAAACTGCGCTGGTCTTTCAAACTCTACGACAAAGACAAAGATGGAGCCATTACACGATCTGAGATGCTTGAAATCATGCAAGTAGGTAAAATTGTTCTTGCAACTTAGCTCTTGCTTGCGTACAACAAATTCCAAATGCAATTACAAATTGTGGTTTTAAATGGATACGCTAGAGGGCGTCATTTTACCATAGTTCTGCTCTTAGGCTGTTTACAAGATGAGTCTCGCAGCATCCCTGACAAAACCAGATCCTCTAACGGCAGAAGAGTGTACAAACAGAATATTTGGACGACTGGACAAAGATAACAATGGCAAGTTTCGTCATATAGCTTTATATAATTATATAGCAATTTACAAAAATGTTTGTATTTTAGTTGCAAAATAAATATGTTGCAGAGATATGTGTACCATTAGCTAAGTGAGACTGTTAATTGTTAAAAGCTATAAATATGTCCGTACTGCAAATTATTATGTTGGCTTATAAAAGCTAACACATCAGTCTTTCACTTCGGACAACCACCAAACTTATATTTTTCAGCCACCAAAATATTTTTCACGCTGGTACCGCCAGAGGAATTCTGGGAAATTGCAGACAATGTAGGGAATTTTCCATTGACTTAACAAGGGTTCAAACTTAAACTAAAAAATTATAACTCAAACAGATCACATGTGTGGAGGTTATCAGTCTATGCAAGGAGATAACAACAAAATTATTAGAACCTTGGCTCTAGAAGGAGTTTAATATGTGCTATAGTGGCCACTGAAAATAAATGGAAAATGGCAACAAAAATTTCTTACAAATGTAACATCATAGAGAAATGGGGGTTTCTTTATACAAATCCTGGTAACAATTTAAAAAAAAATGTCACTGAAGGCTCCATAGCATCCAAACACCCTAGCAACCTTTATCCCAGCTGAACTTTATCTCAGCTTTGGTAAATTATAAAGACGTGGGTGTTACTTTATATAAGTCATAGTAATAAAGTATTTAGTATATTATGTTACTGACTCCTCCATAGCAACCTGTCTTTGCCATAGCAACCATTTTGCCAAATGGGGGTTGATTTATATTACTCATATTGGAATTGTGAACTTTCTATGATGTCACTGACTCCATAGAAGCCAAAAATTCTACCTTGGTAACCAACTTTACAAACTTAAGCCATCTAGTAATTTTATGCCATCTCCTTCTAGGGCACTTTTAACTGAGTAATGAGAGTTTGCGTGTGCCACCTGCTGTTGAAAACTGGAATTTTGCTGAGGCTGTGAAATGGACTTCTTGGCGTTTCATTGGCTATTTAATCAGTTCCCCAATTTTTTTTACTGCATTTTTTACTTATTTTTTTCTTTTTTAACTTTATTTAGTCACGTTTTATTTCATAACGCATAGCTATTTTTTAAATACATGTTTTTTTTGAATATCAAACAAACTGTATTCTAATATTTCACAAAATGTAGTAAAATTCAGTTAAGATGTCCTGAACTGAAATACTCATTCATTCATTCATTTTCATTCCCGCTTATTCCCTTTCGGGGTCGCGGGGGGTCTGCCGGTGCCTATCTCCGGCACACATTGTGGGGGGTACACCCTGGACAGTTCGCCAGTCCATCACAGGGCAACATTTACACACACATGCACACCTAAGGGGAATTTAGATGATTCATTTTTTTGGGGATTGTGGGGGAAACCGGAGTACCCGGAGGAAACCCACGCAAGCACAGGGAGAACATGCAAACTCCTTCCAGGAAGGTCACCGGCGAGCCTCGAACCTCGGAAGGCTACAGTGCTACCCACTACCCCACTGTGCTGCCTGAACTGAAATACTATTTGACTGTATTCAGACAACTTTTTGTGACTTGTGACTTTTGTGACTCAAAACAAATAATTATTAACAGTTAACAGTTATAAAAATTGTATTCTACATATAATCTTATTATCTCACAGTTAGCTGAATAAAAAAACTACAGAAACAGGCTGTTTATTTATTTTTTATTTAGTAAGGAAAATGTTAAAGGGGAAATTAATCAACTTGTTTGACTTTAATGTAAAAATTGAAGTATTATGAAATAAAATACTAATATTGTCCTCCGTGACACAGCTTAATAGACTTAGAACATATTTTGACCCTCTGTATTTTTATTTTTATTCCTTTATATCTTCCTTGGGAATGTTGGTCATTGGATATTCACTGGAAAGAATTATGAATAAATATGAAAATGCCACATTTATATTCATGTATTTTGTGTGTAAAAGTTTTCTACATACAATTGTAATGCAATTTATTTGGAATATATTGCTGTTGAGAACCTTTGGCTTTTGTTTTCTTTGGAAATAGAAAAATATTACAAATACTTACAGATCATCTACAGATTTTTGCAAATAAGGATACAGATATATGCATTGAAACAGATGAGCACACTTAGTTACAAGCGCGTTTTTTTTTCGAAAAGAAAAACCCCAAAGAACGCCAGCTAAAGGCATTAAACATATAGATTTACTTTCTCTTCTAATATTTACTTTTCCTCTTTTTCTCCAGCAATAATCAGTCAGGATGAGTTCATTGAAGGAGCTCTGAATGATGAGTGGATCAGAGAAATGCTCAAGTGTGATCCGAGCACTGTGAAGATGGAGAGGCTGTAAAGGCCGTGGAGTGCTGCAAGGCTGTGCTTCAGCTTGAATGAGGTCATAGCTGATATAAACCATTGATTTCTGCTGCCACCATTATGTCTTATAGATGAGAAGTTCATGCATGAGGCCCAGTAGATTGCCTATGTTTTATTTTTGTCGAAATTTTAAACCACATTTAGTAACGAAGTTTTTTTGCTGCTTGTTTGATGTTAACATTTAAAAAATGTTTTCCACTATTTACACACTGCCCAAACTCCCAAATTATGTATATTCATATATTTACAATTATTAAAGGTGCAAAACTACTGACAATGTGTTTACATTACAAAAAGTAAAGTATTTTATGTTTGATAACAAAATGGTGGCCTCAAATTCAGTCCATTTCAGTTCTCAGAGAGCTTTCATTACAACCTTTATTTTACCAAGAGGGAAGCTCACAAGTATTTTATTGCTAGAAAGGACTTTTGGCAGGTGTTTACAGACAGCTGAACAACTAAAATGTCCAAAAGGAACCTTTTTGAAGAAATGGTATGGAAGAAGCTTTGCTTAACTGGACTTTCATTCATCACAACTCGTTTGTTTTCAATATCTTTTTTCTATTGTATAAGAAATTCCAATTTTTTTCTGACGACACACAAAGCGCTACTAAGGTCAAGGAAAGTTTATAAATTATTACTGAAACGATAAAGGTTTCTAACCTATTGCAGTCCGCCAAATATTGAATATTAATCAAAGATCTTGGTGTCTGGCCAATAGTGAAGAGGTCGTCATGAATATTAAGTAGCATACCCTGGCCATAGTAGGATTTTTCCTGCCAAAAGACATCCCACATTCCCACTCGCATTGTCGACATGGCGCTGGCGAGGTGGGAACACGAACTACGGAAAGATTAAAAGTCTTAAAGAAAAGGTCCACGGATTCATTTTCACTATTTTTTCATCGCCCTATTAGCGGTAAGAAGTTTCATCTCGTTTATATTTTTGTTTTGCTCGAATTGTTTTTCCCGTTCAAACTTTACTCGAATGGGAAACTACCAACTTGAGTTAGATAACTCAAAAAAATCATGTTAAAAATGTTAGTCATGCCGAATATTTTGTGTTTTGTTATGCTAACATCATTACCAGAAGTTGCTGTTAATATTTTCGTAGCCTAGGGCTGGATCTGTTACTAACAGCATTCGTTCATGTGTAGCGTTTACTATGCGGTTATATTCACAAAGCTGCTACATTTGCCTGGCGTTTTGTTATAGTACTGTGTTTCTGTCTAAATACAAAGTACAAAAGTGAACAAGCTGAGTTGTAGGTAGTTCTGGCTCAGCTGTGTTTGAGAAGAAGTGATTCACACTTTCCACGTAGCCGCAGAGGAACAAGAGCAGCTCTTTCTTTATGCATCCTCACCTGTGATCTGTACTGAGAACTAGCTTACAAAGCAGTTTTTGCTTTAAGTGCTGGATATTTTTAGGATTGGTATAGATGGACAACTTTCAGAAGACCCATTTATAGGTAACTTTGTAGGTTGGAACAGGTTTTTAAATAATACTTTAGTGCAAAATGCTATAAATCCATAAATATTACATGTAATATATAGTAAAATATTACTGTAATATATTGTAACAAGCCTCTAATAATTTTTAAAAAGCATTTTGGTTCAAACATTTATTAAATATTTTTTATTCCCCCCAAAATGCTGTGCATATTTTGTGTGGAAAATAACACAAATACAACAATACAAAAATCGAAAGTGTTCCGTGGATTCTTTGGGTTTTGCCATTTGTCATTTGACAGAAAAGCCATAAAGCATGAATATATGACCGAAAATCATGTTTAGCTTAAGACCGGAGCTGGTGTTCACTATGTGTAAGGTTCACCTTGAACAAAAAAAAACAAAAAAAACAATGATTGTGAATTCAGAAACAGTCAACAGCGTATATTAAACTCTTAGGAATTTATGTTCATGACCCCTTTAACATGAAATTACTTTTTTTAAGAGAGTGTTAATTGAAAGTTAACATACACTTATTAAATTGACTTTGGAATAAGGACTTGTTCTATGATATTAATTATTACAAACTTATTACCAATTAATCCAGCACAAGTGAATCTTTACTGCATCTTACCTGTGGTTGTCATAGCAATCAATTTTAAGCATTACCACTTTCATCAATGACAACAATGTTCCTGCCGATTTGAAAATGCCCAAATGGGTTTTTAATTCAATCATGAATGAATAATTAAATTGATTTACGTTGTCCTGGTGTTGGGTCCTGCGATAAAGGGAGGCACCTTAAGTGGGGTGCCCAGCATTAGCCATACAGTGCTTCGTTCTACAGCGGTTCGTGTTGGTTCTAGTATTGGGCTTGATTTAGACATGTCACTCAAGACGTGACACTCTGCTGCATTATTGTTCCACTTGGTGACATCTGTAGGAAAAACTGTTCGCTTTCCATCACACCATCGAGCTCTCCGTTAAGCATGGTCTTCTGCCATCACCATGGTGCGGTTTAACCTGCTTTTAGAACTTAATTAAAATGGGAATGAAAAAATATTGCTAAAGGGTACAGAATCTTGTGGAGCAGTTGCCATGTCCATTTATGGGATCACGCACTTTTTGCCTATCATTTTTTATTTGAATCAGATTAAGGTTTCCCAAACACTTGTTTAACCAAGCCACTTTCACTGTAACGTTTTTTTAAAATCACTTCAACATCTTTACCAAATCTCTACCACAAAGAGACTTTTGTAATATGAGATATTTGACTCTTTGTTTTCATCTCAAATCATACCTGTAGCCTTCATCAGCACAACTTGAATGTTTTTTTTTAAGTTTAAAACAAATGTAAGCTCTGAATCTGTTGTGATATGAAGAAAACACAGTTGTGCATTTACCTAATTTTATTTTTACAGTAACTATAGATAGGAGAAATATCACCCCTGAGTTCAAACTCCTCCTGTCTCCATTATGTGGGGTATGATGCATCATATTCTACAATAGAACAGTGGCTTGGTTTTGTGATCCTCGTCAGTGGCAGTTCTTTTTTATGTTTGACTGAGGGAGCAGCCATCGCCAATGCTGGTGGTTCATTTGCTGCTTGTGTATAAAACTCTGTTTGGTAACGCCTCAACATAACCACAAAAATGTAAGAGTGGATTTGTGGAGAAAAACTGCTGTTCTATCCTCTTGTCTAAGTTTAGATATTCTACATATCCAAGACGTTTGTGGTAAACAGGAAATATTTCTTGTATTTTTTTTTTTAAGAAGTCAAGGTCTTTCCATCTGCTAAAACCTACACTCTTTGTTGATCATATTAAAAATAAAACTTCATTCATAGAGTGATCAAAGTTACCCTGGTATGTCACATTAACAGTTTTTTGCAATACACCCTTGACTAAGCCAATAGAAACTATTGATTCAGACATTGGTTTGTTAATGGATGGATTAATGACATGGTACCCCGCTGCTTAAACAATAGATATAATATTATACTGTTATATTTGTATGTAATCTAGATCAGTATTTTTCATTCGGTGTGCCACGGCCCACTACTGTGCCTCTCTGTGTTTTTATCATGCTTCTGTTTAGGTCTCACGCTCTGCACATGCTCCTTTGTTTGTTGTCCTCCTTAGTTGCTCTTTGCATGCGTTCCTATATGCTTTCATCAATGTCTTGTCAGTTGTGCTTGCTTTCACCTGAGTCATGCCCCTATTTTGTTTTCTTTCTCCTTGTCTTGCGTGATTGTGTGTATATCACATGTATTTTTGCTGTCGTCAACAATAGCCTGTTTTTTTGCTGCTGTCCGGTACCCTTTATTATTTTTGCATGAGATGACTATCTATTTTTTTAATATAGCCTCATTGCTTTCTGTTTTTAGTTCTCAACTATTCTACTATTACGCAGGAAAGAAATGTATAATCCACCCCACAAAACGTTTTCTAGGCAATTATAGATTTTTAACCTGTTTATGGTAAATGCTTATTGCAATTTCATGAAGTGACCAATTTTACTTCTGTAAATCAATGTAAAACATAGGAATATTCTTGTCTACAATTGATTTTTAGCAGGGAAGTACCTTTCTTAAATCTGGGTTCACACTGTAGTCTTTAACTGCCTTAACTCCACCAGTATTTCACACTCCAACAATGTGTTCATCTGCAAACAACTTGGTGCCTCTGCATTTTCATTTTATTACTTCCAGTGGAATTCATATTTGAGAAACTCTTAAGGAATCAGACAAGATTATTACATGAATTGGTTTTAATATGTGGATATATTAGTTTCAAGAGAAATCCAAACCTTTTAAAAATTCGCACTTTGGTTTCTAATGTAACAAATAATAAAATATTTTTTGGAAAGCTTTCCAGACATTTATTTATTGGATGAAGATGTGCTTATGAGTCTGTTAACAATGTCTTTCCCATGACTCTCCAGCATGTGTCTGTGCTCGCTTTCGCTTGACTTGAGGCAAGTTCACTGGCGTACATGGCTCGCCTGCCACAAAAGCTTTCAAATCTGCAGATATGTCTGACCCGAAGGCTGCTGTTTTTCTCCAGCGTGTGCCAGCAGAGGTTTTCCTGTCAGTCAGTCAGAGTGGTTCAGAGAGGGAAACTAGATAATACAGCTCACACAGAAATGAGGAGGACGAGCAGTTGATGAAGTTCATGCATATCGTACCCTCAGGTGCCCTTCCGATGAATGAATGTTAAAGGCCATTAGGATTTCATTTGTCATTACTCACACACTTTTGTGTACTGACAAAACCAAAGAACTTATTTTCAAGACTGGCGCAGTTTCTTCAGTTGTGTAGAAATGGTCGGGTTTGCATCTTCAGACCTTGAACAAGGCAGTGGACCAGTCACAAGAGGAACAGATAAAAGAGAAAAATGTCTAGAAAAGCTTTTCTAGACATAACAAGAATCTCAGAAAAGGCTTTGGCTCAAATCTCTTTACAATTTGTTCTTGTTATAAGTAAATGTTTTACACTAGAGAAGGTTGCTATGACCTTAATGCCAGGCACTTTCCAAATGCAAGTAGCTAAACTAACAGCATCACATCTTTTTTAAGTTCTCATGAAAGTGTTATTTACCTTCTGTTAATGGCTTTCATATAATGGAGGATGCATATTAATTAACAAAATTTATTTAGCTACCAATCACAGCAGATTCCATCATGTAATGGAGGGGGTTTGTATGAACAAGTCACAAAATATGAGCGTGCATGAAACAATAAAAGTTCACTATAAGACACAGTTTTTTATTTATTTATTTATTTACTTTGCATATGTGCTCTTGGAGACTCCCCAAAAACCTAATAACAAATCTTTTAAAATCAAAATAGAATCTCTTTAGAGTATCACAACACCCGGACATCTCAACAGGATGCTTACACCCCTCACTTTTAAAAAACTCAGGTAAAAGGGGGGAATTAATGAGTTAGCAGGGCACTTTGGGAGAATAAGAGGAAAAATAGGTGTATATTAATCTGTATATTTTTTCTCATGTGAAACTCAATGACCGTGTTTGTGCTTTATAGAGTAGATTAGACTTGAATATTTGCTCATGTCGTTTTTTTATTTGCTCTCTTTATCTGTGACGGCACAATCAAACAGCTGCAGATATTGTGGTCCCAGTCTTTACTACCATTGATAAAATCGCTGGGGCAAACTTATCAAGCTCAGTTGTATTTACTGCCTTTTGCCCACAGTTGTGCGGAAATAAAACCAATACTTTCATATTTCTACATTTACAAAAAAACACATTTGCCAGACATTTGCCAATACACAGGAGGAAAAGATCATCGTCTGACACGACATGTACGCTTCTAGCATGATGTAATATGGTCAAACTGAGGTGTGATCATTACTGGTCAAACACTGTTTAAAGAAGGCTGTAACCTCAATCAATCATTAAAATATTCTTTAAAGACAATATTTCAAACAAATCCCAACCGCTGCTTGTCTCATACTAATCAAAACTATACACAAAATCAATGCGGTTTTAATTGGATAGTTCATACTAACAGACTGTGTGAACTGTTTAAAACTCTACTTTTAAAACAGGAAATGTCAAAAGGACCCCCAAAAAACCCTTAAAATGAACTCCTTTATTGTTGACAAATAAATGGTTCACGTTAGTTTTCAGCAGGCTAATCTATACATCACTACACATGCACCAGCAGACCCCAATGACCATGAAAGGGAATAATGAATGAATGGATGAATGGTCACTCCGGTTATTTGATTGTTTATGTTTTTGGATTGAAGTGAATCTTTACTCTTTTCTGTCAGAGACCCTAATCACCAGTAGTCGTGAATGGTGTAACAGAACATGACAGGGTGTCTCTGTTGGATTAAGAAGTGAAAGAATGCTACTGCTGTGCTCTCCGGCCACAAGCCAACAATGTGTCCCCGCTAGTCCTCAACAAATCACCCAGTGTGCCCAGCAGCAGCATGGGCCAATCATTAACATAAATGACTGCTATTCTTAAAAATCTGTAGTTGATGGCTGAAGCTTCAATTTGCTTTCCAGGGAATCATAGATAGCTCAAAACAAGCATCATTCACTGAAAGTTAATAGTGTTGTGAGCCATGGAGATCCACAACAATTAGAGAATGTTGTATAAATCGGCACATTTCCCAAACATATCTCATTTAGTATTCTCAAGTCTTTTGGTTTAAGCTTGTCCAATTTGACTCTTTGTTTAGTTAAAACCATTATGAATGGATTGCTTTCAGTGGAAATGCACATGGTTGAATGCATTAAACAGCTAGAAAAGACAACCTGCTCTTGGTCTTCTGTTGCAATATGTGACTTTTATATGTGCTTTGGAATCATATTCTGCTCTGTTGCATCCAGCACTTGAAAGTATTGTTTAAATCAGAGCTGCCATTCTGTCAAATGTACCAATAATAAATATATTCATTTTTTAAATGAAAGAAACCTTTCGCTTCTATAAACTTTCTATATATAATGTATTTGCAAAAACATTTTACCTATGCATTTAACATAAATGCAGTTTTTGTGTCATGTCGATTGTAGTATTTATTTATAGTGTTCTGTACCTAGGGCAAACCGTGCAGAACAAGATGATGTCTGATGCCAGTGACATGTTGGCAGCTGCCTTGGAGCAAATGGATGGTATCATTGCAGGTAGAATTGTCAACTACTCTGAGATTTGTGCAAATGTATGATATTTTAGATTCACCTCTACCTTTACATTTAAGTTAATGATTATTAACTTCATATATTTATGAAAGTCTTTTACATGCTGTAGTGTGTATTTTAGTTATTTACTTTAAAACTTGTATCTAGTTTTGAAGTCTGGCCCTTTATATGATGCTCAGTTACTGCCCCTGCCAGTCATATGGAGGTCCTCAGACCGTTTGGAGTAAATTACAACTGCTATGTTCATCTTTACTCCCAACAGCATAAATCCCCTTGCATAGCATAGATAATAGACTGCTAGTGCACCTAGTCACTGAATATTATTGTACCCATTGTTTTTAGTTTTCATAACGCACCATAGATAACTACAAAATGAGATCTGTTTTTGACACTCAGGGTCCAAAGCTCTGGACTACTCCAATGGCATCTTTGACTGCCAGTCCCCAACATCACCCTTTCTAGGCAACCTGCGAGCTCTGAACTTACTTGAGGACCTACGGGGGGTTCTAGAACTGATGGACACTGAAGAGCGCGAAGCTTTGCGTTGTCAGATCCCAGACTCTACTGCAGACAGTATGGTGGAATGGCTACATGGTCAAATGGTGTGTAGACATCATTACCTCACCAGGAATTAACAGCTCTAGATAAGAATGTGAGCTAACATAATACTGTGTGTGCTGCCATGTTCGAGGGAAGCATGTGGTCATTCATGAGCCTTTATTTATAGAAGAGAGTATTTTTAGAATTTTAATGTCTGTTCTCTGTTTGCATTTGAGGGTATTTAGCTTTTTATGTTGCATTCGATAGACTCGAGCTGATCATTATCATTTTGTTTTCATTACCTTTTTAGAATTGGACGATTTTTAAAAAAATGTATCACACTTTTTATTTTGGGGTGTTTTTAAAGAAAAAAAAACATCTTTAAACCTCATGTTCCTCTCAACGCTAACATTAAATCACAATAAATCGTGCTTAAAAAGATGGAATCTGAAATGTTGAGCCTGCTTTTATATTTTTGTTTGTTTCTGAATGTGTTGAAATCGATTTCAAGTGTTACATGTTTTTTTTTTCCCGATCAGCCAAACGGACACATTTCAATCACTGGAGATGTTTACCAGGACAGACTTAATCGTCTTGAAAGTGATAAAGAGTCCCTTGTGCTTCAGGTAATCTTTTATATACATGCACACTCAGATTTTTATTATTTATTATATCTATTTTCTAATGTTATTTTAATGTAATTTGTAACCAAACATTTCACCAGAAAAGTTAATCGAGTATGGCATTTAATCACAAAGTGAATTGAAATGTACAACTACAAATATTAATCATATAATATGTAAAAAATACCATGACAGTGCCTTATTAGTATGAACCTGTCACAATGGTCGCAATGCTTGGAATTTAGAACTCAAACACAGGAGCTGAGGATAAAGTAATGAGTTTCACAACACAGTGGACACGCCACGGAAGGGTCTGTGTGTCCTAATACGTTAACAAAACCCCCGGAAGAAGTTCCACGAGAGTAACAGAACATGTGTCTGAGGAAGAAGAGGGCTCACTTGCTGATGAAACTCCAAATCAAAAGCGATTGGAGCAGCATTTCTCTCAGTTGTAAATATCCAGTTATATTAATGTTTTACCATGTCGACAATTTTTGTAAGCATAATCACATTTTTATTCAAATGTATCTAAGTGCACGTGAGGAAACTGCACGATACCAGTAGCTTGGCACTGGGGGGACGGTGTTTTGTTTTAAAACTTGAATAAAGGATGTGTTGGTGGTAGGAGGGGTGTGGTATTGGGTGACGTCACAGTTTTCAGCTAAAGATTTGGTTGGAAAAAGAACAAGTTTCAGCATCTCAGAGATGACTCTTTTACATTAAACACTATAACTCTTTACACATAGCACTTTCACATTTCAAACTCAAAACATATGTTCCTCCATCTTAGAGCTATGTTACACTCTTCATGAAAGTTATTTTTTAAAAATTAATGATATGGTAGAAAATCAAACCCATGTTGAAAAATAGACATCATGGGACCAAACTGTACCAGATATGAACAGATGTCTATGGCCCATGTCAAGTGTTCTTTGTTACTTGAAGGTGAGTGTTTTGACGGATCAAGTGGAAGCACAAGGAGAAAAGATAAGAGACCTAGACCTGTGCCTTGATGAACACCGTGAGAAACTAAACGCCACTGAAGAAATGTTACAGCAGGTGAGTTTTGACTGTTACTGAAAGTGTTACACCACCCATTGAACCTATTGAATCCAAATGTTAAGCCACACGAATTAGACAGTATAAGCCTAAACACTTGTAGCCATCATTTGTGTAAGAACGGCTTGATCTGACACATTTCACAAATATGCAAAAAGCATGAGTTTGTATACATGTATTTATTGAATGTCACAATTCGTCCATAATGAACCTCTCGTTTCCAGGAGCTCCTGTGCAGATCATCACTTGAGACTCAGAAGCTGGAGTTGATGACAGAAATTTCCAGTTTGAAACTGAAGTTAACATCGTCTGAAAAACAGAGACTTAATTTCGATGACCGGTTTGAAGATAATGAGGTAAGAAAGCGCTGCTTAGTATTAAAGGGAATAATTGTTTGTGAAAGGTGTTTTTTTTTCTTATTGGTGTACAAAGCCCTTTTGTTTTCCTGCTCTAACATAATGCAGTTTGCTTGAGAGATGGCTTGAATGTTTGTTTTGAGTTGGGATTCTGTAGTATAGCCAACCTTTTGTTTCTGCACAAGCCTCAAGCAGAAAGACATGCATTCAGCCGTGCTCTCCGACATCTACCAATCACGTCATGTTGTGGTGGAGGGATATGTTCTGCTGCACTGGAATGTAGCCTTTTAGCCATTTTCTGCTTTGTTTGGTGTCTGGGCAAGTAAAAAGTGCCTTTTCTGGATATTATTTCCTCTTCCAAATAGGTTTAGTTTAATTTGTTCTTTTCTAGAGAGTAGTTATTATCCCAAAAACTTAAGTCCAGTAGGGTTGTGTAGCTTTTCTATGTCTACCATCGCCAACAGGTATTGTCTCCTTGTTGACATACCGTCTCTCTCACTCTCTCTCTCTCTCTCTCTCAGGCCATTTCATGTGGAACAGAGCTATAAACTAATTGTTTAAACTAAGAATGTAAATTAGCAAGTGTATAGGCGTTCTTGGTAAACAAATGTTTCAAAGCTATAAATTACAGCTGCTCTTTCCTGTGTTATTTAGCTGCCACAGATTTACTGTCTCTGCAAACCAGACTGCAGATTTTTTCCCCAAAGTGGTCTGTTTTTATACTGAGGCTGTAGCACAGTTTTAGAATCTGGTTCAGACTATTTATTTGCATAGATGAATGCTAGTAATTAAAAAAAATAAAACGGTATGATTATACAGAGGAAACATTCATTTAATTGCCTGATTTATTACTCATGGTCTATTATAATATTTCAGTAATTACTGTTTATTTGGTCATCTTCGGTGGGATATGATCAAAATTGCCTTGCTTTAAGTAAACAGAGTTGACTCTCACAGCATTGAATGAGAGGTCACCATGAATTAAAAGCCATTTAAAAGGAAGTTTTTCACTTCCGATTTCTGAGGAAAAGGCATCACACTGATACCCTCCATGTCGATGCCAAAAGCAATAAATTCACTCGTCTTTGAGTTCAAATGAAAGAAAATCTTTGTGATCCAGCTATCCACACAAGAGATCAGAGATGAGCATGCACCAGAGTGAGCGCTAGCCTGTTCCAGAGAGACATACAATTGCTGGTCATCAGCACATTTTAAGTTAAGGTGCTGTAAGACACAAATGTATACGTCAATCATGAAATTGGTTATAAAAAGCTTTTAAATGTGTATTTAGCCAGTATAAAAAATGTAGTTATTAGTCCTTAGTTCTTTGAAAACAATCACCAATTATGAAAATGACCTTCTTTCCATTCAGGGTTTGATTTTGGAGATCAATGAATTGAGATATCGCATCTCTGAGATGGAGAGTGAACGGTTGCAGTATGAAAAGAAACTCAAATCCACAAAGGTAAGTTTTAATTGTTTGTTTTCATCTCAAACTCTCTGCTCTTGACTTTCATGCATAGTCTGCCACCTTTCATGTTATCTTTACGTATCTAATTTCCTTTCTTTCTTGGCTAACCGCTATGGTGCTAGTCGCTAATGGCTAAGCTGTCAAGCCTGAAACTCAAAATGGGCCAGATGCAGTATGAAAAACAGAGGAAGGAACTAAAAATCGAGGCACTCCAGGTCGGCACACCTCAGGGTGGTTACTGCTTGTGGTTGTGATCTATACACCCCTCCCCATATTTTTCCCCATAGTTTTGTCCTCTTTGAAAGAACGTAGAGTGGGTTTGGTAAAAGCTATTTTCATCTGGTGTCCAAAAACAATGAAAACCACTGGTTAGTTCATCATTTCACTGTTGATTTTCTAGTCTTGACTCCAAAATCCCCTTATTTTACACGATTTAAAGGCTGCAGACTAATTTCCCGGCGTAATTTGAAAACTGCTCATTAAATGTGTGCAGTGGCACCAGTAGAAAGTCTCAGCATGTTTAATTAACCACAGGTATGCTTTAGTGTCAGGCTTTACGTGATCTTTAGGCTGAGAGGGCTATGTTTCAGAATTTCTCGTGATGCAGGAGAAGCTATTTCTGTTTCTACTTCCTTCTGCAGCATACTGTAAATATACTGTAAAGCACCGTGTGAGGTTTGGAAGAATCTGGACAGTTATTTGGATTGATGTTGAAAAAGAAGATTTTTCTCTCATCCCGAAAAGCTTCTTGAATGTTTGAATGTGTGGCTAGATTTAAATTGATTAAATACCCATTCATCCATTTGCCCAACCCCCTTATTCCTTTATGGGGGTCTGCTGGTGCTCCAGGACACATCGGGCGAGAGGCGGGTGTTCATCTCAGAAAACCTATACGTATTTAAGTAACACCTCAAGTAATAAAATATGTAAGATGATTTTTTTGATGTTGGTAATTAGTTTAATTCATAATTGCTGGTATTTGTTTAACATCATTCCATACAGACATCTTTTGGTGCATGTGCCTTGAGTTAGTAGCATGGAGTGAGGTTTTGTTGCACATTCGGCCAGTAAAGCTGATCTGTGGATTCAAACAATTTGTTGTTCATGTTTGATTCTCAGGAGGAGCTGGTTACACTGAGGAGGCAGCTAGAAGGCAGGGACGGGGATCTGAGAAGGTTACAGGACGAGTCAAGCTCCAGATCCTCGACGCCTGCAGGCCTGGACGGCACAGAGAGAGGTGGGAAACTTTCATCATATACAGTCGGCCTTGTAATCACAGTGACGCGTGTCTCAGCATGCCCTAGTGGGGCAGAGTTTTGTCACGTCATTAGGGTGTAATGGTGTTTCGGTACTGACTACTTTTAATGGTTGGAATAGTAGTGTCTTTAAATAGTTATTTTTTTAGGAGCAATCTGTAAGGGGTGAAATTCAAGTAGAATGACACTCATGTGTCCCTTGAACATTCAGAATGGGCTGGTTTTAGACAGGATGCTTCACTCTGCTAGGTCATTCTTGCATTAGAGCAATTGCACAACCCCCCACCATTAAACCCCAAAGAAGAATAAGACAATGCTGCGTGCACGCAGCACAGAACACTCTGGCCTGACTTGGCCTGCTTTTAGGACCCCCATAATATTGCCTGCATTAAGCTGTGCTGTTAGAAAAGCAGCATAAGTGACAGCCCACAAGTTTATTTTTGTCATTTGGTTCTAATCACAATGTAAATATGGATTTAGGCCTGATTACAAATGTCTGATTACACTAAACCTAAAATAAGTTTGGTTGAAAAATGTGAAAAACATTTATAAAACATCCTTCTTGTTGTTTCCAAACCCTTATTTTAATTCTCATTTTTGGATTAACAGCAAACACTTTACTTTTTATGATTTGCAAGTGAGAAACAAAATGAAGTATAGGGGGTGCAGCTGTAACCCTATAAGAACTATAACTGGTGGTGAAATTGCTTGTTGTCTCTCAGTTTGGCATGGGGAGACAATAAACATACAGTGCTTCATTTGCCATGCTAAGCTACTTATTGTAGATGTTCTTGGTGGATCTGGCAACCTCTTGTCCGAAGAGGATAAAATGCTTAACATTATTTTTAAGTGTTTGCAAAATCATTTTCAGCCCCAAACTTACAACCTGCTCCTTTAAATGTTTTTTATTTTAGAGTTTGTTTTTACATTTTGGTTACTTTTTCCTATCATTTTTCTTTTATATTGCTTTGTTTTTATTTAGTTTTAGTTGCTAATTTAAATTCAGATGTTTATTTTGTTTAGTTTTTATGTTTTTTCATTAATATTATACATGTTTAAGATTTCTTGTTTTAAATTTTATTTATTTTTTTTGTTTCATGTTTTTGTGAGTCCTCCATTCAACTTGTATTTTATCCTTTATGGCTTGATATTATTTTACATCTTCAACTGTATTTTAATCAAAATGTTTTTATCTTGACGCACACCGTGTTTATTTAATGCATTTTATTTTCCCAGTTTATTCTATAACAGAAGACATTTCATATCATTACTCTGTCTTGAACAGTTTTCCATACTGAGGAAACATTAAAAAAGAGGCTCAAAGAGAAACGTAAGGGGACTCCAAGTCAACCCTCTACCCTCTACTTTTCAGTTTTGTAATCTTTGTACTATTTTTGTCCTCTGTTCTCTGCTTCCTGTGCCGGCATGTTTGGGCACAGTTCTCGTGAAGCTTGCTTTTCCCAGAAAACAAAGTAGACTGTTACAATATTATTGGATATAAAATGCAAGATACCCGTTATTCCTATTATTCTATGGTTCAGTATTATTTTATAGTCCTGACAAAGTTACGATTATGATCTTCATCTGGCATGTCATGTTTACTCTAATTTCTGTTTATATGTTTCGTGCCTGTCTGTCACCTCGTACAGTAACACCTCTCATTCCCCAAAGCTAGTTTCTCACCTCACTTCCAGTCTTCCCTCCATTGTCACGCAGCTGCAGTACGTTGGCTGTAACGTATGTTCACACTCATCCCATGTCCTCACAGGCTGGATGTCCACTTTTATCTGTGGCTGCATTAACTCACGTTTAATCCCAGCAAGTTCTTTTTCATTTACATTTTGAACAGTTCATCACAGAAGGTCACTCTTGTATTCCAGCTACGCAACTGTTCGTATTGCTGAATGCTTCTTTGCCCTTTTGAGTGGCCATTGATTTATTAAGCCTGTGCTTTACAGATATGGAAGTTCAGAAGATGAAGCGAGCAATGGAATCACTGATGGCTGCAAATGAGGAGAAGGTAGTTTGATGTCTTTTGTTTCCTTTGCATTTCACATCATAATAGACCCAGACTTTTAATTTGGCTAATTATGTTTTTTAGGATCGCAAGATTGAAGAGTTACGACAGTCACTCATGCGTTACAAAAAAGTACAAGAGATGGTGATGTCGGCACAAGGCAGAAAAGGTGACATTTAACATTAGTGCTACAATGAGTAGGTCCTTTGTAAATGTAAGACACTGGAGTGGTCATACGGTTTTTGTGGTCCTGATGGAAACATGTAATGGTTAGACTATATGCTGTACTACCTGAATGACTGCACAAGGAATATTTCTGCAAAACATAAAAAATATTTAAGGAAAATTAACATAACTTAAGATGTCAAAATAATTATATATGTATAACTTTGGCTGTTATTCGAGCCTATAGTCTTGTTGGTACCTGAAAGTTGTCACTTTTTATGGGCCATTCCTGTTTGACGTACCTCAAAAACTTTGTGAGGTTGTATGGACTATGTCGGGGTATTTTCAAATCTCTAATTCAATAGGATCCAAATCAGAGCTCTAGCTAGGGTTTAGGTTTGCCTCAACATAAGGTAATAAAATGCTCTGGGAATAATATTTATTATGAGCAGTTCTGGTGTGAAACTAGTGCTGATTTTCTTCACAAAGTGAAACTGTTTTAGGTATTGTGTAAAAGTTTTGGTCAGGTATGAAAATGCTGTAAAGAAAGAACACTTACACTGGAGTGTTAATAATTTATTTTCAGGAATGAACAAAGTCCGGGAATAAATCAAATCAATATTTGGTGTGACCACCCTTCAAAACAGCAGCAATTCTTCTAGTAACTCTTGAACAGCATTTTTAAAGGGACTCTACTGTTGGGTTGTTCCAAACATCTTGGAGAAGGAACCATAGATTTTCTGTGGATATAGTTTTTCTTATATCGTTCTGTCTCTTTGTGTTATCCCAGAATCACTCTATGTTGACATCAGGACTATGTGGGAGTTATCCCATCAGTGCTGCAGAATGAATTTGGTGTCAGTCATACACCTCTACGTTCCAGGAATGTTCTCCATGTTTCACTGTTGCACGTAGACGCTCATTTTTCTACTGTTCTCCAGGCTTATGATGAACAAACTGTCTTCTGCTACAGCCAAATATTTCACATTTGGACTCTTCAGAGCATTTACATTTTTCTTTCTCCAATTCTTATGATTTAGTGTTTCCTGAGTTGCTTGGCCTTGGAGGTATGGGTTTCTGGCTGTAACAAACCAGATTTCTCCGGGCAGTAGATGGGTGTACTTGGGTACCACTGGTTTTTGCCAGGTCTAAGAAAATTGAATTGCTGGACATCCTTTTTTAAGGTTAACGCTGCAGTTTGATTTGAATTCTTTGTCTGGGAGAGACTTTGTTGATGCAGTATAACTACCTTGTGTTTTGTTCCTGTGCTCAAACTGTCTTTCTTACCTTGATAGTAGAGCTTGGCTGTTCCTTACTCAGTTTTAAGCCTCCTACACAGCTGTTATTGTTTCAGGTCATGACTGAGTTTAACCCTACATATGACATCAATGAACATTAGTACCTGTTTTGCTATATTTGGTTGATCATACACCTGACCATAATCCTCCAAAATATTTGTGCAACAGTGTCTATAGGAATTGAGGCTGGCTTGAAGGAAAAAGGTGTTAACACCAAATACTGATTTGATTTAGATCTTTTTTTTCACTCATTTTGCAACTTTACACAAATAAATAATCACTATTTATATTTCTTAAAACATTCTTTGTTTACTGCATTTTTTTACAGTGTATTTTTCCAATTTATTTTAACCTAAATATATACATTTTTTGTACATTTTTAGCTAGGGCTGGACAATTAATTGAAAAGTAAATCGAAATTGACATTCAGAACATGTTTAAATTTGACGAGGTACATTTTTCGTTTACTTTCCCCTTAAATACTCTTGCTTGTAATATGTAAGCATATTAACAGTACATAATTTGATAGCGAACTAATAATAAACAATAAAATAAAAAAAAATAAGCAACACATCTTAATCGTAATCGAGTTCAATTTTTTTAATTAATCAAGTACCAGCCCTAGTACTAGCTTGATTTCCAAACCTTGTTGAGCTGTTGTGATGCTCTGATTAAATAAAAAGCTACAAATGCTCCACTGACCAACTGTCAACTGGAAGTTTTTTTTTAGTTATTGCTTTTCTTGATTTTTGGAAAAATTTACTATTAATGGTCAATAACCATACTCTACAAGGAAAATAAGGCTGAAAGGAAAATGAGTAAAAACTCATATAAAAAGGAGTTATAAAAAAATCTAAATAATGGCAAACTTGGATTCTTTTTGTTCATGTATTGACTGATGACCAATGGTCCCTATATTACTGCCTTTAGCCCAGTTTGAGGTGCTTTAACACTGACCTTAAATGGTAAGTGTACACAGAAAGCTTGTCTCAACATGTCTTGTCGTGCAGGTTTACATCCTTTTTTAATCATTTTTTTGAGATTCCCCCAATTAGTTGAATGCTGTAATGTGCAGCTGATGAGTGACGGGCTGTATTTGTTCTCAGCTGCCGTGTGGTGTGGGATGTCCTGAGCTAATGATCCTGTCTCTCTCATCAGATAAGGTCAGAGAAGGAGACAGTGATGAAAGCAACAGCGACAGCTCTCTCTCCATGTCCACAGCCCTCTCGCTGTCATTAGACACAGAGAAATCTCTGCTCGCTCACACAGAAGACGTCATTGTAAGGAATCAGATGCATACCATTCTCATATCAATCGACTGCATGTAACATTACCGTTAAGGTGGCTCACTTTGGTGGTCGTTCTGGACCCTTGTAAAAGAAATGACATATTTTAGGTGATGTAAGGGCACGTTATTGCTCTATGACCTAAAAATGTTATTTGTCTTGACCAACATAAACTGATTGACACTTTATCAAATTTGATTTGAGGGGTATTTTTCAGGCCGATGGCAAAATGTAATACTTTTATAATCTGTGGCTCGGTGTCACAGACTAATGAAGTCTAAGAATTTGTCTTGGAGTGACTAAAGGCCTTTAGATATAGCTGTACAAAGATGATGGCTCCATGAAATATGATGCATGCTTTTCTGGATATGTCAACCTTTATAGTACTTTTCATTTACATTTGTTTATTTTATTCATTTAACTCACGTTATTATTGACCAGGGGGCTGTACAAACAGAAATCTATAAAACATCTATAAATCATTAATGATGTAAACTAAAAAAAAATGGCATATGAATTGTAATTAAAAAATGTACTAAAATATGCATCTTATAGACAGAGATGTAAAGAGCACTGAAATATCACACTCAAGTAAAAGTACCATTACTTGACAAAAAAATTAAAGAAAGTTGAGTTTAACTATGAGTAAAAAGTAGCTCTTCTAAAACTACTCAAGATTAGTGAGTATCACTTCAGAGCCATTTCTTAAAGGTGTTTCAAGAGATAAAAAAAGATAATAGGTAAGAAAGAAACAGAAAAAGCAAGAGGGAGAGTGAAGGATAAGAGATAGAGGGAAAAAAGGAGAGCATGAAATGAAAGAGACCTATAGATAGCATTAGTAGAATGAGAGCAAGCTCGAGGTAAAAGAGAGGAGAGAAAAAAGAGGAGAGAAAGATAGAGGGGGAAACAGAAAAAAGAGAAAGACTGAATAGAGAGAACGTGAGAGAGACAATAAAATTTTTTTTTTCTGAAAGAAAGCTAAAAAAAGAAGAGAGAGAGAAAAAAGGAGAGGCGCAAGAGAGAAATAGAGAGGAGGATGACAGTATTTAATAAAAAAAATTAAATAAATATGTTAAATAAAAAAAAATATATATATATATATGTGAAATACAAGTAACATGTATTTATTCATATTCTCCATATAGTTAATTTTTTCAGCCTCCATTTTTTTTTTTAAAGGGTTGCTTTTTTTTGGTATGTTCTCTTTGAATGTTTCCCAGAATGTGTACTTTCTCCTGAATGTTCTCCTGATGTTTAGGTGATTCCATATATCAGTTCACTCCAGGGGCCTTCACTTACAGTGTCTTCACAAAACAAAGCCGACTGTGATTCAGTCCTGGAAGATATGCAGTCACCAAGGTAAAGGATCATCGGTTCAAACTAGGGATGCCACAAAACTTGGTTTTATACCGCACTGATCAGTACACGCTCCTCGGTTCGGTACGCCCTTGTTAACCGCATTATTTTTGGTTCCTCATTTGAATAAATCCTTTATTTATTATTATTAGTTTAACATTTGAAAAAGCACATGAAAGCGAATGAAACGCACGTCCGCAAGCAAATATCCAATCAGCGATCGCTAAAGTTAGAGGAGGATCGGACTTTGCATGTTTCACACAGCCAGAGAAGAATGGTCAGCATTGAGAAGACGCCGTTCATTTTTTTTGCAGGCTTTGCAAAAGAATACGACAAAGATGGAAAAAGAGCTGTAAACCAAAATGTATATGTGTGTCAGATGTTTTTATGCAAAAGGAAACATATGAAACACAAGCGGTCTTCTGCAGCAGACAGCTGTTCCTGGTTTCAGGACCCCTAGGTGCCAGTAACTTTTGCCTGACTTAAATCCCTCTCACCACTCACTGCTGAAGAAGTTCACGCCCACCTTGCTATGATTGTTTTTGTTGTTATTGTTTTAAGTTAAAGTGAATTTTTTTATATGTTTCTTTGTGTTTGATTTAGCAAAATAAAGTTACCTCCCATTATTTATCTGCTCATGCGATCCATACAAAGAATGATTAAAATACAATTTTGCTAGTCCATTAGAACCAAACCGAAAACAGTGGCTAAAAAACGTGGTATGCAACGAACTGTGAGTTTTGTGTACCATTGCTTCCCTAGTTCAAACACACGGGAGCTATTCTTAGACTGTTTTCATACAAACAATCTTTAGTAGCACATCTATGGCTGTTGTTTACTCTTTCATCACCCCACTATATCACACCGTCCTTGCAAAGCATCCCATCCTAAGTGATCACACTTCCCAGAACTTTCTCTCACTTCCATGTTTTCTTCTTCATTCTATTTTACACACATACCCTCTGTTGTCTGTTGGAGAGTTCATAATCATATATCCCTCCTCTATATGTCATAATTGTTTAGAGATCCACCTTGTCATAATAAAGCATGTTTGTATAACCCACTGCTTACCCATCATGCTTTGCTACCCTCTCTGCATCCCAATGCTTGTGTGTTTATCCTCTGTAGTGATAAAGAGTGTGAGGAGCCTGGTCAGTTTCTGGAAACAGCCTTAAATGAGAGTCCAGAGTGAGTATTAATGTTGTGCCACAAACAATGGGGCTGCTTTTGGCCGATCTGAAAAGAAACAAATGGCATTCTAAGTCTGTGTGAAATATATTCACATACTTGAATTTAGTGGGATTTTTGTTTGTTTAGAGATTTTTGAGCACCATATTTTTTTAGTTTTGCAAATATATTGCATTAGGTTGCCTTGAAGGAGCGTAACAATACTGTGGCACTGGTTCCCTGTAGCAGAAGCGTAGGCGCTTCTAAAAGTGGTGCTCTGAAGCTAATTTTTTCAATAATGTTTAAAAGTTATTATTCGGTTTTCAAGAGATTTTCTTTAGCCTTACTCTCTCATGTTAACATTTCAGTTTTGACACATGTATAAAAATCAGCTAAAAATACGATATATAAAAATAAGAACAATAAGTTGAAGTGTTTTAATTATTGTTTTTCATTATTGTGGATAATCTATACTTTGGCTACTGTACAAAAATGTTATTTTGTGTTTTAGGACAACAGATGTCTCTGTGTCAGGAAGCCAAGAGAATCTCAAGGGAAGAACCAATGAAAAGGTCCACATCAACTTTTGACGTATATTTATGTTTTAACATGGTTACTTGCAACGTAACCCTATCTAAAGTTTTCTATTTGGAGTGTGTAATACATTCTGCATTTTTTTCAATTCTAGAAGCCATTAGTACTAGAACAGAGGCCAGCAGAGGTATGTTTGGTGTGTTTTTTTTTCAATAAAATAATAGGAGAACATTTCATTGAAATGTAATTTTAATACAGTTTTTTGTAACTTTTTTCCTGTTCTATCAGAGCCATGCTGTTGATGAGTTTAACAAGATCACAACTCTTCCTTCCACATCACCAAACTCTTCTCGCGCTCCTGAAGATGATGCTTTCGGCAGCAGAAAAATGAGATCATCCTTTGGACGAGGATTTTTCAAAATCAAGGGAACCAAGAGAACTGCAAGTGCTCCAAATTTATGTGAGTGTTTCACATTCAAGGAACATTGCTGATGGAACATGATCGTAGTAGGTGCAGGGATGCAATAAACCTTATTTCATTTAGTGATATGGTAATATGAAAGCTCTTTCATTTCTTTTATACTGAAATGTTACTCGTGATTCATTCGTGTATTCTAAGCTACGCTACATTTTATCACCATAATGTTCATCTCAGGGGTATGGGGACTAAGCTTATATATAAAAAAATATTATTGGTGTTTAGAAGACTAATGTTCCAGTTAAAACTGTTATTGACATGTTCGTACATCAAGTACGAGCCGGTTTGTACTGTTTGGAGTACTGCAACTGCATGCCCTCATGATTTTACATTTTATGACCACATTTCCAAGTGAAGATTATTATGACAATCATCATTTAATCCCAACAACATGCACACATTCCTTATAGGGACATGACCCCTGCCTGTTTCAGGTCTCATCTGCCTGATTTATTTGAAAAAAAAAGGCAAAAAACAATGGGCGAGTACAGTTGCGCAGAAAAGGTTGTGGTGTGGCTTGGCTTTGGATAACAAATATCAAAAATAAATGCTACATAACAGGAAATAAAACACACCCACAAATGCATTGAAGTGGGATAAAAGTCCCCATCGCCAGACTGTGTTGATTTACGAGGCTCAGGTACAGAATTCTCCAGTTTTCGTAAAATACTGATGAGTCAAGAAGTTGTTTAGGATAAAAAGACATAGTTTACTGAGAAATTTCTTTTAAAAACAGGAAGTCAGAAATCTTGAACAAATATAAACCTCTGAAAATATAATGTAAACCTTGGAAAATATCCAAGTACATATATTGTTGACGTCCTTTAAGAGGGTAGGGGGTGGAGTCAGCAGTAACTCAGGATCATGTAAAGTGGCCAGACTCCAAAGCCAGACCAGAGGTGTTTTTGGTTATTTTACAATACCATTAATGAATCTAAGGTTTGTATAATACAGACTTTTTATAAATAAGTAAACACATACAGGCAACATTGACCTGTCAGAGATGAGCTGAAAGGTACAATTTGAGAAATAATGTTTCACTGTATGAATTTTTGTTGTAGCCTTGGAATAAACTGACCTGTGACCACATGCTGCAGATTCTTGAAGATCAAGGATCAAGTGTTTCTTGGCTTTATTTCCCTTAACTTCCTGTTTTTCTGTTATTTCCCTTCCTCGACCATTTATTTGACTGTGGGAAATGTAGTTTGCTATGATGACAACGGGACATTTTCTACTTGTGTTTGTGTACACAGCTGAGACAGAACGGGATGGCACTGATCATCTGGATTTGGCAGGCCTGCCGCAGAGGTCGGCTGATGGTGACAGCACACACACTCTGCCCATTTCCTTTGAGGGAAAGAAAAAGTGTAAAGGAATCAAAGCTCTCTTTGGAAAGTGAGTGTGAAACAGCGTGCAGAGGCTTGCGTGTCTTAACACTGATGAGCTTAGAAAAAATAACTTGATTATGAGCATGTTTAAAACTCAATTCAAGCTGAAGTACTATTATTATCATGAGTACATAGTATTTCATGTGATTTCATTAATTCATCAATTACTTGTAAGAAGAGTTTGGCAACTGGAAAAGGCTACTGTTATTAAAGATGGATATTTATAATGGCACATTTAAAACGATTGTACTGAAAGTGATCTGCTGTGTAACGCTTAACATGTCATTATTTTGTTATCTGCAAAAATAGAAACTTGAAATAAAAAAGAACCCGCATTTTCTATTCATTTTGAGCTGTGAATTGTACAGTTAGTGCAGGATAAGAGGTAAACTGTAATACAGTAAGCTGATTCTCATATTTCGCATTAAATTGGAGGAAGGATTTATCATATATGAAGGTTTTTAATGCACAAAGTGACTCATTTATTCATTGATGAAGCATGTCTGAGCTTCTCAATTTGTTTCCAAGCATCTTTGCTTAAAAGGACAAAAACACATTGTGTAAATAATTTCAGAAACAAAAAAATCTGTTGTTTTCTGGTTTCAAATATTCGAAACGTCACAATATTTTCATGCACAGACTGGAAATCCATTGCTTTTGCCCTAGAAGATAAAAAAAAAAAAACCAATAAAATGTATGAAATACGTCAATATAACGCTGGTTTCACACTGCATGTGTGAGCAGAGTATATGTTTTCCTTGTCTTTTAGCTTTTTAACACATTTATTAAGCTGTATTTCAGCCCCAGGAGCCACTTCATCTTCATCCTTTGCTATGAGGTGTTTTTAGGCACGTTTGATGTATTATAGTTTTCTCTAAAGATTCTTCTAAAGGATGCTGTTACTTTTAAGTTTTAAGTAAATCTATGAAACTATAAATAACAGTAGTTGACTTTGTTTATTTAGCCTAATTTTGTTAAAAGTACTTTTTAAAGCACATCAAAAATAGAATAGACGCTGAAACTATGGCAGCAGAGACGGATACGCACTACTCTTACAATGCACCGCTCAAGTCTTTACTTCATCTCAAGAAATGTGTAGAGAAACATATTAAATGAATGTAATTTAATACAATTTTGACTTTCTCAATGTTTGAAGGCTTAAGAGAAGTCAATCAACCACCTTCAACCTTGATGATAACCTTTCAGAGAATGAGTTTAAACGAGGCGGAGTCAGAGCTACAGCTGGACCCAGGCTTGGCTGGTCACGTGACCTGCAGAACACCAACAGGTCCGAGTGACTGGTTCCATTACCAGATCTAAACGTTAGTCATGTGAAAGTCAATGGTAGATTCATTCTAGGTCTGTTTGTTTTGCAGCGAGCTTGATGCACCATTTGCACGCTGGTCCAGAGAGCAGGTGTGTGATTGGATGCAGGAGCAGGGTTTGGGACTCTACGTGAACATGTCCAGGTTGTGGGTCTCTTCGGGCCAGACGCTCTTGCAGGCATCTCAGCAGGATCTGGAGAGAGTGAGCAGTTACTTTTGTCTTCCTCAGACATGAACTGAAGCTTTAATCTTCTCATTTCAACATATTCTCCACAGGAATTGGGAATAAAACAACCTCTACACAGGAAGAAGCTCCAGCTGGCCCTGCAGGCATTGGGGTCAGAGGAAGACGATAATAAGGGGAAACTAGACTACCACTGGGTGACAAGTAAAGACTTTTTATTTAGCAACGATTTTTTTCAAGTGTATTTGATTGATCCGTGCACGCCCCTTCAAGATTATTGGTCAAGCAACTCTTCCGGCTACAGTACAGCAGGACAATACTGACCTTTACTGCCTCTGCAGCGGGTGCTGCTCTGTATTTCTTTTTCCCCTGATAATACAAGCAATATATAATAAACGTTTGAATTTTCAAATTAAATATTTAAGTACTCAAACATATACATACTTCTAAAACAACTGTATAATAGGTTTTGGGTTTTTTATTTTCTTGTGATTTAACAGTCACTGCAATTCTCCTGTCTGATACAGAGATTGGGTTGATGTGGGGTTGATCGATCTCTGTCTGCCCCTTTTACTGCAAGTGCCAATCAGACCCCTCTCTGTTTTTACTAAAGCATTAATAACAAATCATGTCACTTGCACTTGATTTCTATATAGGATGGCTTGACGATATCGGTCTCCCGCAGTACAAGACTCAGTTTGATGAGGGACGTGTGGATGGACGGATGCTTCACTATATGACTGTGGTTAGTGTTTCTCGATTGAATTCACGGAACTTGTATTTTTGTACAAATGTATCGGAAACCACTGTGTTCAGTGACATATAATGTATATAATATCTATTTGCCTCTTCCTTATATTGGTCAGGACGACCTGTTATCACTGAAAGTGGGCAGTGTTCTTCATCACCTCAGTATTAAAAGAGCCATACAGGTTCTCCGGCTCAACAACTATGACCCTAACTGTCTGCGTCGAAGACCCTCAGATGAGGTAAGTAGTGAGAACATCTTTAATTTATGCTTGTGAAATATACAGTGGTACCCCATGATACGAAATTAATCCGTTCCAGGTTGACTGACGTATCTCGAACACTTTGAACATTTCAAAGCAAGTTTTACATGTAAAACGCCTAATCTGTGCAACGGCTCTCAGAAACCAGAGAAAAATCCTTAAATCAACACATTGTTAATGTAATAAATGATGATAAAACAGAATAAAACAAATGCAAAATGAAAAGTTAACTTTTTCAAGATATTTCACAAATTACGAACACCAACACATTTTCAAAGCGTTAGACAGTACCGAGGGTATGAAAAGAGAGAGAAAGCATCACAGGGTTTCACTTTCTCTTTATAAACGTTATTTCTTTCAGGACACCTCGACTCTAACTTTTGTTATAGCACATTACTGGTAATCTACATAATCTTTCTCTTGATTTTAAAACTGATTTAAAGTGTTTTAATCACTTTTTTTATCAGACTCTGTTAGCACTGTCTGCAGTGGGAGAATCAGAAGCGCAGCGCGACATCAGACTTAACAAATTTATTTTGTTTTCATCATCTTTCATTTTTAAGGTTTACGCATGATTCACTCAACACTGGAAACATCTTCCTGATAAGCTTCAAAAGTGTGGATTTGTTGAATATGTGTTTGATAATATCTATTCCTTATGGTCTTATTTATCATGTGTTTATAAGTCTTAAATTTCAAACATAATGGTATTATAAGAGTACTTAAAGTAACAGAACTTCACTTAATAGAAACCTGCAGATATTTTCCTATTAGGCTTCAGTGTGCTCATCGTCTTTCAGAATAATGCAAGTCCAGCAGAGATCTCGCAGTGGACGAACCACCGTGTGATGGAGTGGCTGCGCTCCGTCGACCTGGCCGAATACGCACCAAACCTGAGAGGCAGCGGAGTACATGGTGGACTGATGGTGAGGGGAAAAAAAGTCAATAACGGTTTAGATAGTATAGGGTTCCCCAACCAGAAAATGTCATTTTATAGTTAAATTCTGAATGCCCCACCTGCCCGAGGGTCTACCCAGCAGAACCTAGTGAACCAGAAAAGACAGAAGCGGGTAAAGAAAATGAATGAATGTTGTATAGGTTTTTGGGGCCTTTGTGAAAGTTCTTTTATTTAGTAAAAGGACTAGATTTCTCAGATGTGACATTGAGCTGTCATGAATTAGATGCATGGAAAGCTGAGGTGAGTCAAAAATCCTTTGGCCAAAACCAGAAGAAAAGTACATTATAAAGGGAATAGACCCCAAGGCTTTCTGCATACAACGAATTGATCCCAGAAAGACAGAATTTTCAGTGCTTGGTGCAGAAACACATTTCTACTGGGGATAACAGGTGAACTAACAACATAATTCTGGTAACGTTAATAAACAGATACAGAAAGTAAATGCTAAAGTCTGCTGACAGATAGTAGCTGCTTGTCGTCCGGAATGCTTACTAAAAAAGGAGCAGAAAATTCACACCAATCTGTTTTATGTTATGTGTTATTTTTCTTGTATTAAACATAAAAAAATGGCTGCGTTCAACCTGGTGCAAAAAGTTTGAGAAGCTCTGGATTAAAGATAAGATTATTATAGACATTGCTGTAGAGTCTAGAGTTTAGCTAATTCCAATAAATACAGAACTTTTTTAAATAAAAAAAAATCTTTGCAAACAAGTTTACCAAAATAGAACCTACAACAGATTTGGAGCTAACCATTGATATGACTAGCATTTTATGCTAATTGCGTTGAGGCATCTCAAGAAAAGCCACTACTGTTTACTTTGTTTATTGTTTCCAGGTCCTGGAACCTCGCTTTAATGTTGAGACCATGGCTCTGCTGCTGAATATTCCTCCAAATAAGACTCTGCTGCGGAGGCATTTGGCCACTCACTTTAACCTGCTTGTAGGTTCTGAGGCTCAGCAGCTCAAGCAGGAGTGTCTGGAGAACCCCGACTACGCTTTACTCACTGCCACGGCTAAAGTCAAGGTACGACTGAGGACCATCTCAAGTATGTCTATATTTTGGAGTTTACACGTTGATATATTTGTCTCCTGTAGCCGCACAAGCTGGGGTTTGCAGGGTTTGGAAGAAAGAAGAAGCAGGAGGACAGTGAGGAGTATGTCTGTCCCATGGATGTGGAGATGCCTAAAGGACGTAGCTTCCAGAAGGGCTTCAGAAACATGGAGCTGCAGATCTATGATGATGAGCTGGATCGATTGGATCAGGTAGAAAAGAGTTGCTGCTTGCGGTTTATCAATAACATGAAATCCTGCTTTCCTTTAGACATTTCACACACTTGTCTGTTGTGGACCCCTGTGCAGATGTATGATATTAGGTTTATTTCTGAAGCGTATGATAAACTTACACAACAGTTTAAAGTTTTATTTATTTATTCAGTTTCACAATAAATGACTTGAAGCGTCGAGTCTTTTTAACAGTTACAACACTTAAAATACCCTCAGAACACATTGGATTTGACCTGACACTCGCCATAAAGAAGTGAGCGCACAAAGACTGCAAATAAAGCCGCTTTATTGTTTTTGCTTGTGTTCCTAGTCACTTCAGAGTCTCATATTCTTACGTATTTATCCAGGTTCTTAAAACACCATAGGACTCCACCTATACAAAAAAGTCAGTAAAAAGTATTCAAAAGTCTTAAATCTGTTTTTCAAAAGAATTAAAAACGTTTGAAAGAATCATTAAGGTTCAAAGCTTCAGGGTTACACAAGCATTTTGTAATCATTTAAGCTAAAGTAAGACTTTAAGCGACTTCAAATTGTGTCTTTCAACTTAATTCTTCTTCGAATCTCACTCAAATCATGGTAAAGTTGTTAAAGAATCATTCTGTGGGACTCAGTCTGGTGAGAATCATGGACAGAAGCCTTCAGTGATGCTCGAGATGTAGCATTCCTTTGATTTAATTCATTATTACATTAGGATCACAGCTAGGGTTGCCAGATATTAGATATTAAGGATCACATACTGATATGAGTGGTTGCAAAAGATTACAATATATATATATATATATATAAAATGTGTCCTTGTAAATCACTTCAATCTACAAGTTTACACACTCTGACAAAATTTGGGATTTCTGGAACATTTTTAAGAAAATATGGTACAAAATAGTTTCCCATTCATTCTTTCTGGGAACTCAACCCTACAACCAACTTTTTTTCAGGCATCTCCCTATTGTGCTCCTTGAAACAGCCACAACGCATTTTTTCAGAGAGCCCTGTATTTCAGCTGAAGTTGGTTTTTCTTGGCATTACTTACCATTTTTTGGCAGTTGTAGTAAAAATGTTTGTTGGTTTCACCAGAATCCCTCACTTTTCACCTGAGTTTGTGAAATAACACTTTGTTCCCAAATCCTTAGATATCTTTTTCTTGTTTTGTACAGTTTAACTACCTTTTCCCATAGAACCTTTGACAGCTCTTTTGATTGTTCCATTGCTCAGAAGTCAGACATTTTAACTCCCCAGAATCTCAGAAACCTTTTATGTACAAACATTGATTACAAGCATTTTGCAGTTTCTAATTAATTTGATTTTGATTCGATTTTAATTAGCTATAAGTATTTCATTTAAAATGTTAGTTTGGCAGACATGGTATCCGTATTTTGTTAGAACTTAAACTCTCCTTCTTAAGTTTATTACTGAAATACACATCTACATTAACAACATGGTGCACATTATTGTTTATTTTAAACAACTTTTATTTTAATGAGAGGTGAATATTCATATCCTCTTACATGAAGCATGCGTATTAAGAATCCCGAATTTTCCGAATCGATATTGTTGCGGTAAACTGAAGATCGATTAAATTCTGACAATCAAAAAATTTTTCACAGCCCTAATTTGCAGTGGAGGATGGTTAACTTTACCAGACACTCAAATCCTTTTGTTTTTGCACATGCTATCAGGATAAAAATCACTTTTGATCAGGGTCATTTGACTCACTAACTATGAGTGGAAAAAGTACTTTTTTGTTATTATCATTCATATTTTCTGAAAAAAAATGGCTTGGGAACTTATCAGCACAACTGTATGTATGGTTAATGACCAACAAATTGACAAGAATTATAATTCTGCATCTCACTATCATTTGATCTTTACATCGGTTTTCCAGATGGAGGACTCTGAAGGAACAGTGCGGCAGATCGGGGCTTTTTCTGAGGGCATCAACAATTTAACGGTAACTAGCAACTGTGTTTCTGATCTCACTCTTGCTGCAGTCTGTACAGTTCCCTGAACCCTGTTCTTGTAGCACCACAAGGGTTGTGGTAAAGGTCTTCTTGGGCTGTTTGGGCTCCTTTTACATGTATTGAAGATAAAACTGAAGCATGATTGTTACCTCTGCTGTACAATGTACATTTAGTGCTCCCACACTTACTGCCAAAATTCCTTGAGGACACCCCATTATGTAAATCAATATAGTACACAATGTATACAATAATATCAATCGTAAAAAAATGTTCCAGTCTTTGTAATCTCACAATGAAAAGTATATATATATATATATATATTTATTTATTTATTTATTTATTTATTTATTTTGTAGATTGTTTTTTAAAGATTTATATTATATATTTATATAACTATTTATATTATGTGATTTTTGTTAAAATCACAAGTGAACAGTGTTTGGTGCTGAGCTGTGTGTGGTGTCTCTGTGTTCAGAGTATGCTGAAGGAGGATGAGTTCTTCAAGGAGATCACCACCTCTTTTCCCAATGCCAGCCTGAAGGACAACCACTCAAATGTGTAAGGGCACTGCAGGGGCACACACCCTGCCTGACCGCTGCTGCTTTATTAATCTGTCAACACTCCTACTCATGCACACAGCTGCTTCTGGGTGCCAAATACATCAATCAGATTCAAAACAACACGCCAATTTAACACCGAACCTGTCTGAATCGTTATCACAGTTCACTTGCCTTTGGAACATTTTGATAATGAATTTTTTTATTTATGATGTTTTAATCATCAATGCCAAATGTTTTTAACTAATATATATCGGTCTACTGTAGTTTGCTGGTCATTTATGCAGTGTATTCTGTACTATTTTCCCAACTTAATCTGACACAAATCTCAATTTATGGTGATAGCAGCTCATTCAGAGGCAGTGAGCTCATCAAATTCTGATATATTTTTGCTATTAAAGGTAGATTAAAAGTGTACACTGCCATCTGTACCTATGAAAATACAATTTATCATCAGTGTGTTCAACTTAAAGATTCAGGATCAGTCTTAAATGTGATGTTAAAAGTTTTTGCTATTATATGTATGTTTTTCTTGTACATTTTGGTTTCTGAGATTTGCATAAAACTTTACATGCTTTGTTCTGTAAAATATAATTTACAAACATTTGTAAAGCTGTGCATGGTATTTAACTCCGATATGGATTACATTTTTGCCTATTATTACGTTTATGATGCCGGATAATAATTTCACTGCTGCCAAACTTGTTTATGAAATGCTATCAGTGAATATTTAATGCAATATTGGCTTATACACACAATTATAAGAAGCTGGAAATGTTTTAAATTTGATGCCATACTTCATTATCCTTTCAGTTACATGTTTGTACTCAACATTTTTATTTTTTTTTTTGCATTTAAATAAAACCATGAATCAAGCAGGCTTTGTCTTTATTTATGTGATTTTTTTGTATTACCTGGCACAGCAGATTATAAAAATGGTAAGGGTATGGCTGTGTTCTTGCTTACAGTGTGGTAAAAAGCGTCATCTGTGGGATAGTAAGGATCCAATCGTCGATTGTTTGAGAAGGTGCTCGCTGCAGAGCCAAATGGGAGGAGCTAGAGCTCTAGCTCCCCCTCGCTGGAGCTCCAGCTCCCCCTCGCTGGATCTAGTGGGCGGGGCTTACTACGTCATAGGTCCAGACGCAGGTAGAGTCCGTTCGAACTGTACAACCTGTATGGCACGGTAAGACATCTGAACTGTACTTTAAAGATGAACGGAACTTTGAGATGTATATAAAATCTAAATCTTACATGAAGGTTGAGTCTATCTAAAATTACAGCCAATAATACATTTAAATTTACAATATAATAATAAAAAAAAAAATACAACCAGCCTCTTCGAAATCATACATTCACATTTACATACAAAAATGGCCAGATTACATAAATTAGTCAAACGTTATTTTTATTATTATTATTATTATCTATTACATTAATTAATCAGATTATTCAGATTAGTTCACAAATAACCCACAGATTAATGTGGTGGACAAAAATTAAAACAGGATGCACAGGTAAGCTTTCACATTGCCTACTTATCAAATATTTACATAAGTATTCACAGTGGGACATGGAATGGTACACATTGTATGAAAATCATCAATCATAATCATTACCAATATTAGACAAAAATGTTATCTATGCCAGCATCTTGCGCATCAACACAAGCATTTACTTCCATTACTTACATTAACAGCCACTTGGTGGCGCTTGATAGATCCGCCCACTAGATCCAGCGAGGGGGAGCTGGAGCTCCAGCGAGGGGGAGCTAGAGCTCTAGCTCCTCCCATTTGGCTCTGCAGCGAGCACCACTTGGATTGTTTTGCCTTTAAGATTCAAGTTCCCCTGACAGCAGACTGTATAAACACCATCCATTGAACGTTGAATCGTGACGTCACCATTGCTAAACAGTGTTGGCCAGAGTACAACCAATGAGACGACACGTAGGCGGGGCTCCACGTTCGGTGGGTGGGACTACACCCATCTGGAGATAGGCATCTCCTTTGTCTTCAAAATGTTTAGTGAACCAATTGCAGCGGATCCCAAATTACTTCCTGCAGGGGGCGCGTGGAGGCTCAGGTTGGTGTAGATTCAGAGTTGTTTTCTTTCGAAAAGATTGATTTATCACCTTGTGTGGCTGCTGCTTATTTCCTAAAAGATCCTTCCAGCCTCCAAACTGTAAATTACTTCATGATAATTGTGTTTGAAATTATTGGATGTTCCTGCAAGAACGGAGTTTTTTTAACTAAGAAAGTCGTTCTTTCTAGGAGGCACCTGACAGGTGTGTCATATATGGATACAATAACACAACTTATTGAGGAATTCATTTTTTACTAAATGTTTATGAACGTTGGGTGAAGTCACTTTCTTGCAGATACACTGCAACTGGGGCATGTGGGTGTTTTAGCATCCACACTTTTCTCAGTTTGAGAGTTCAACATCTGCACCTTTCCCATCCCTTTCTAGCTCTCTGAAGTCAAAAGTTTTAGAGCATACATATTTCAAAACCAAAAGACCTTGCTTTCTAAAAGCAAAAGTGTTGACTTGAAACAACATGCATTGTTGTCCTAAGACCTAGTGATGACAAATAAATAAATCCACATGAAATGTTGCTTTTTCATGGTGAATTAAAACTGTGAAGATTGGCAAGGATGTACCGAATTGGTAAACAGTCCAGTTGCTATAGATGGGCCTGTAACAATATAATGTTTAAATAATGGTAAATAACAGAAAATTTGGTTGCTAGGGTGAACAGTTTGGTAGCTAGGGAGTTGTTAGTGTGAACATTAATAAACTCCCATTTCTCTCTGATGTTTCATCTTGAAGATATTTTTGTTGCCTTTTCCCATTTATTTTATTTTAAGTCAATGGTCTTTAACCCATTCTAGAGTGGTTGGTATGTTCTTGCAGAGACTGGTAACCTCCACAAGTTTGAGTTACAGTTTTCCAAAGTTTGTGACCCCATGTTAGGTCAATGGAACATTTCCCAGCATTGTCAGCAATTTCCCAGAATTCCTTTAGATGTACCACTCAGAAAAGATATAGTCACACCAGTTTACCACCGGTTCACACAGGACTAAGTATACTTTAATTCAATACAGTATATTTTGTCTTAACTGGGCAGAACTATGGTTTTATAAAACAATTTATAAAACTTTTTTACTGTTACCTAAATAATTAATTGTTAATTACTTTACTCTTGGTTAAGTATGTGTTTTGTTTATCTTCAATTTATGAATGTGTTTGACCTTTTAATATCTCTATACCTTGCATTCTGAAGGTGTACTGTATTGCAAAACAAATCTGGCAATTATTTAAATGATTTTAGTATTTTAATCAATTGCGTACTTCTTAGTTGACCCTCCCACTAAAGACTGGCTGTTTTCCTGTCCCGTAGTAGTGTTTTCTGTGGATGTTTTAAGTGCTTTGGGGGCCAACTCTCTGGGGTAGCTCTGGTTCAACAAAGGAAGACAAACAAAATATCTCGCGTTCATCAGCCCAAGAGCACATCATATCATTCAGCCATGTGCAAGGGGTATGTGGAAATCTTTAACATGACTTAGTCTTAGACAAACACTCAGAGTTTTTAAGGTTGTTTTTAAAACCCCTACATATTTATTTGTGGCTAACTAATGTTTTGTTTCAGAGGCATTTTAAACACTTTTAAGATGATTCTCTAGATTTTAACTTTCTGTGTTTTTTTGTTATTTATTTACCTGCTGTTATATAATTAGCCTATCCATTTCAGAATTTTTGGATGTGTCCTAGTTCTCCTGTCCCTTTTTACAGTCAGTGATGGATCCAGGTAAACAATGTTTACACCTTTGTATAAAACACTTTCCAACTTTAAACTAATTATGTTTCCTCTCAGTCAAACAGTTAACCAGGAGCTTTCTGGTGTTTTCAATGAGCTTTGGAAGCTGGATGTGAATCGCCTGAAGCCTCGAACTGATTACAATATCTCTCTCCAGGTGTCAGAGTTTGTTTTATAAGTATTAAGTTAACAAGGTTTTGTTATGTTTGTCATTAAACGTTACTTTCTTTCAGGGCAAAGCTGGATATTTACCTCAGGGGAGCTTGAGTGTGGTCGACCATGCCTCGTCCCCTCTGTTCTCCAACGTCGATGAGGCCAAAATGAACTCGATAACTACTTATTCACGTATGTAGTTACTGTGAGGGAAAATCAAAACTATTTAAAAATACGTAAATGTAATAGCATGTTTACTTCAACAGTGAGTGACATAGAAAAAAGAAATCAAGATTTTGAAAATATAAAAATGTTAGTCACTCATCCAATTTTAAAAATCACCTGACCTTTCATGTAGTGTGTAGCAAAGATGGAGGAACATATGTTTTGAGCTTTAAAGGTGAAAGTGCTATGTGTACTCTTTAATACTAAAGAGTCGACTCTGAGAAGCTGAAACTTTTAGCTTGAAACTGTGATTTGTCATCAATTCGTGTTTTAAAACAAAGTTTCTCTACTCACAGTGCCAAACTACTGGTATCGTGCAGTTTCTACATGTGCACCTATATACATTCAAGTTAAAATGTAGTTGCAAACATTGTTGGAGTGGTAAAACATTCAAATAACTGGATATATACAACTGAGTGGAATCCTGCTCCGATTGCTTTCGAATGGGTTTGTCATCAGCAACAGAGACCTCTTCCTCCTCAGACACAGGTTCTTTAAAACACAGGAATTCTTCCCAGGGTTTTGTTTATTTTAGTGAGTGCCATGCCTTCAGCAGTGAGGAGACCCTGTTGATGAAGGATAACTACCTTATGGCTTGTTGCTGCCATGACAAGAAACTGCCTTTCTCAATCTCAACTAGCAGAATTTAGCTGTTCGTCACCCAGTTTAAGCCTCCAACACAGATGTTTACTAGATCATTACTAGAGCTCAATTAATAGAACAAAGTCATTAATGTCCATTTTAATCTGTTTATAAATATTAAGCACTCCCAAAATAGTTTATTTGATAGTAAATGGTTATTTGTTCACTCCTTAACAGGTTTCATTAAGCTTTTGGATAATTATGAGAGAGCCACCGGTGTGGCAGAAAGGGTCACCCCTGAGGAAGTGACGGAGAATAACTCCTTTCTAGATGCTGTTTTAGAGACAGCAGTCATGAAGGTACATTCTATCATTTTCCAGAAGTTGTCTTTTCATTTTTTTGTTTCAGATGTTTCATCTTTTTGACAAAAAACTTTTGGTTGTGGTTGTCTACCACACACTGTTTTGCAAGCTGGATGCTGTTGAAAGCAGGAAAAGAATTTGGGTCATGGTTCAGTGAGTTCAGTCTGTGTTTTATTACTGTAATAAATCATGTTTTCCCCCTCAGCGTGCCCACCAGTACCTGATTGGAAAGGGAAAATCCCACTCAGATCAGAGACAGTTTAAAAGTCAGCTGTACTACATGTGGTTCCGCCTTTATCACAGAGAGAGGAATGGAGGGTAAGAAGCCTTGGTACTTCATCCAACGAATAACCTCTTTGTTACTGCGATTGAGAAATAAACTCTTTTTTCACCTTAAAAACTTCAGTTGATGAACATTTTGTGACTTGAAAGTTGTACGTTTGTAGCTTGACATGTCTTTTTATGGATGAGAAAACCTCCAATGACTGTGAACTTATCACAAAATACTAGCATTTGTCTGGTTCAATCCAACAGTTTACAGACTTGAAACTGCTAGAACAAGCACATACCATGTGCATACAGTGTTTAATTTCCCTGAATGAAAGATACACTGTAATATTGCTTCACTAGAGGTCACATATCCAAAAAAACGGCAACCCTGTGACTAGTTGGGTGGGACCAATAGCGTTATTGCTGCATCACCTGATCATGTTAGCAACACAGATGTAGTGTGACATTTACCTTAATTATGCTTGTGCAGAACCCAGGAGTCACACTTCCTGGCATCCAGTGTCTGTTGAGGACAACCATCTTTGCAGCACTGCACTTTTCAGTGCCAAAATGAAAGCCACTCTTTAGTAAAAAGCACATTTCAACCAGTCTGGAGTTTGTCATAAGCTACATGAAAAAATTCTCTGCTATAATGAGACAAAAAATGACTTATTGATGTGAATACCAAGTGTAATGATGGAAGGAATCCAGGTAACTGCCAATACCATATCTACAATGCTAGCATCTAGATGTGGGGGTGTTTTTTAGTGGTAGGAACTGAGAGATTAGTCAATGCATTGTATAGAGGTATACTGGAAGAAAACCTAAAAGATCGGGCTGGGATGAGTGTTTCAGCAGAACAATTATCCTAAGCTTACAAGATATTAAGATATCAAAGGAGCACAACAATATGTCCCGTATAGAGTTTATCACATGGATCAAGTTTTTTGAACTTGAATTTAATGCAGTTTTTATTTTATATATTTTCATGTCTACAAATATGTTTATTTCACTATAACCTCTCTAAATATTTCTTATGTCTTTCACTAAACAAGGGAGGACTCCAGTGGATTCGAACATGTGTTTGTTGGTGAGACTAAGTTTGGGAGAGAAATCTTGGGTCTCCACAACTGGGTCCAGATTTACCTGCAAGAGAAGCAGAATCTTCTTGACTACAAGGGCTACAAAGCCAGAGATAATGACATGGTACTTCCATTAATACATTTGCATGTTGTTGTCTTTTTAGTCGGCTATTTCACACTTATATCCCCCAAAATGAATATTGAAAGTTAGACTTGCTATGCTGTTCACCATTTTTGTCTTTTTAGAGGTCAAAAGGCTGTTTAGGTTGTCTGTTTAGCCATCTGATAAATGCATAGATGTTGTTCTGGATATTGTTATTGTACTGAGCATCTGCTTGTTTTTCAGCCTGATGAAGATAAACATGTCTTGAATGTCCAGTTCAGCTGGCACGGTTTGATCAAGCCAGTGGCCAGTGCTTTTATTGGTGTGAGCCCTGAGTTTGAGATGGCGGTTTTTACTATCCTCTTCCTGACATCCACTGAGAAGAGTACCATGGCTGTGGTCAATCTGGATGAATATCAGATTGAATTGGTGGTGTATCGACATGGCCGTTGCATCGGGACAGCCTACCCCAAACTGCTGAGCAGCAACAACAGACGTGTCTAGATCCCTCTAGATGCAATACTGTCTTTTATTTGTTTTTAAGAGCTATTTTATGACTTGAGATTAATTGACATTCGTCAGATTTCTATGCAGTAAATGGTTGCTGAGATATTTCTCTTAGTTCTGAAAAAACAGTGTGCTCTACGGTATCTTAGTTATGATCAGTTTTAACTTACATATTTTAAATATTTGTGGTTACAGTGTTCACATTAAAAGTAAACTTTTTAAATCAGTTCTTTTTTTTTTCAGGAGGTAATGTGGTATTTTAGTTGTACATGGGGTAGTACACGGGTTTTGGCGTTGGTCTTCCCGATGTGAGTTTCATTAGGTTACTTTGGTTTGTAAAATATCGGTATGCTCAATAAATGTTCAAGTATTTTAACTCAATATTGTTTTCAGCTTTCTTTTATATCTTAGTTCCACTGTCGGTAATTCTCTAGATAGAATGAATGTATACTAGTTACCGTCACTCTGTTGCATTAATATGTTTAGTTAATTCAATGTTCCTGTAATAAAACTCACGAATAAGCTTTTGTTTTGTTAATAAAAAAAACCCTACTTTTGCGACATAACCCAATGTTTTGTAGGAAGAACCATATACTAAAAAAGGGGCATAACGCACTTTTAAACGGAACGCGTTCCAAGCTTGTGTTTCTTTCCGCTCAACCTTTCATGTAACACAGCACCTTTTCACGTGCTGCGCAAACTTCCGTCGTAGTGTTTTTCTACTGTTGCAACGTGTAGAATGGTTTCCAGATTTGTATAAAATTTATGTCGTTTGTCCTGTAGTGACATTACATAAAACCACAGAAATGTTGCAGGAGGAGTTTGGTGAAATGAGTCCCCAGGAGCTCGCTGCTCCTGTAGACACTGTGGAGGTTAGCTTTGTGCAAACGTCATTGTACAAATACAGTAAATGTATTTTTTGCATTGTATTGGTTTTATAAATTAAACTTGATATGTGTTCTATTGTGAAAACAGGAGAAGTGGAAGCTGCTTCCAGCCTTTTTAAAGGTAACGTTAAAGTTTTGCTTATTAAGTTATTTTTTTAAAGTGCCTGTTTAGGACATCTTTATGCCCAACCCAACTAAGTATACTGTATTCTACTTCTATCATACGCTATTTTAAAATATTTATATTAAATGACATTACATTTGCAGACTCTAATTTCATATTTGTCTGTGTGTGTTTTAGGTTAAAGGCTTAGTTAAGCAACACATCGATTCATTCAATTACTTCATTAATGTTGAGGTTTGTAAGAATTCAAAGTCCACTAAACCATTACATTATCTAATGTGATCTTATAACTGTTATCGCGAGTCAATGTCGATCTAAAATGTGTGTTGCATCTCTTTCTCACCAGATTAAAAAAATCATGATGGCCAACGAGAAGATCACAAGTGATGCTGACCCAATGTGGTATCTTAAGTAAGGATGTGATTCATATTTAAAATACAAGCTGAAGATTTTTGACATTTGAGTTTTTGCTGTTGTGGTTAAGATCATATATACATACTTTATCTTGATGCATGCTATTTTTGACGGGAGTTTTATTTTGTTTTGCCATTTTCTGCACTTTTCTGATCTTGATCTTCAGAAAATGTCAAGTTCATCTCGGGCCTCTGCATCAGGCCATGTCAGATGCTCGTTTTGGTAAAAAAAATGAAAAGATCTATGAAAAGTGACAGTGAACAGTCATTGGTCAATTGTCTATTGAGTTTAAAATGTGTTTATGCAAACAACACAGCATTGGTGAAAGGTTGAGGAAAAATATAATACTCTGCATTCAGCATCTAGTCTAGCTTGTAAATTAAAGATGTATAGCTCCCATGTCCTTCCGGGCTTGCCCCACATTAACAATGAAGCTAAAATGGTGTGGCAAAATATTTTCATGCACTTTTCACTGTATCCGGCTCAATAAAAAATATTTGATAAATAAATTAAACCATTTTGGCTTCTGAAGCGTAGTTTGTTTATTGTTCCATCATTTCACACATCAATACACCAGTCTCCTTTTGTTTACCATGTTTATTACCTCTTAAGAATTTGAGACAATGTATGTCCTGTTTTTCTCAGATATCTTAACATCTATGTTGGTATGCCTGATGTAGAGGAAAGCTTTAATGTAACCAGACCAGTTTCCCCACATGAGGTACCATGTTAATACCATGTTAACAGTTTAACTGGTAAAGTTTTCCTCCTATGATGATGTTTATATAATCTTTAGTGTCGTCTGAGAGATATGACATATGCAGCCCCCATCACTGTGGATATTGAGTACACCAGAGGCAGCCAAAGAATCATTCGCAATGCACTCCCAATTGGACGGTAACTACATTAAATATTTGTCTTATTATGATTTTTCTTTTGTTTGGTATTTAAGTTTGTTCCATAATTCCAATAGGATGCCAATAATGCTGCGAAGCTCCAACTGTGTCTTGACTGGAAAGACCCAGATTGAGTTCTCAAAGCTCAACGAATGCCCCCTTGATCCAGGTAGATAACCATTAAACCCTCAGTGAAATGTGATTGTTTAAACCATTGTTAAATCTAGATGATCCTTTCTTAAGTTCAAATGAGACACTAAATATTAGGATTTGTCTGTCTGCAGGTGGGTATTTCATTGTGAAAGGCCAGGAGAAGGTCATACTCATTCAGGAACAGTTATCTAAGAACCGCATCATTGTGGACCAGGATCGCAAAGGTTGCGTAGGAGCATCCGTCACCAGGTGCCTGAATTGTGCATATTAAGCTAAAAAGCTTTCAACGTTTCCTAGAAACAAACACTTGATCTAAAATATACAAATGGTTTTGGCTTTGAATTTTATTTCTGATCCTTGGAAGAGTGTAGGACATGTTTGAGAACACAGAGCATGTAGTAATTTAATTGGAAGAGGCCCTGGAACTAACCTGAACACAGTTGGTGATTTTACCTGCAATAATTTTTAAATGCCTTGTCTTGGATGTGATTCAGTTTTCCTGTCCTTAATGCGGAAAGACGCATTCCACCAGTGTTTGACTGTAAAAACAATCATTTTTGATATATGGTTCATTCCTGCCAATACAAACAAGAGTTGGTGCAAATCAGCTAGATTTTGGTTCCATCTGACCACAACACTTGGACTCCGGGAGATTGATGTTTATTTTGTGCTCCCTCCGTTTGTCTATAATCCTGCTGAAGTCACCTCTTCATAAAGCTTTTTGCGGGTTCTCGATTTCTTTGAAATGGGTTGTCAACTATTTGATCTTAATGGGGATTCTGGCTTCCTTGGTAATGAGACAGTACTTCTTTTAGAAAGTTTTCTGGTCTCCGCTAAGGGTCAATCTATAATGGCCAACACTAGCTGATGTTAAAAGCATAATTGCTTACCTGCCCCTGCTCCACTGGTGACCCTATTTACAAAAGTGACCCCATTTAGGTTTTTTTTTTTCCAAGGTAAAGTTTTTCCCATTTGTCTATTTGACTTTTGGTGTTTGTTTGGTTTTAGTTCTACTCATGAAAAAAAGAGCAGGACCAACATGATTGTGAAGCAAGGACGCTTTTATCTGAAGCACAACACCCTCTCGGAAGATGCACCCATTGCTATCATTTTCAAGGTCAGTAATTGAGTACTAACTGTGGTTTCTTTTAGGTACTGTCAAACCCAAAACTATTTAGGGCTATACAGAAGACTTGTAGAAAATAGGGATTAAAATGGGCCTTTTACTACTTTACAATATGCTCCAATAAATTACTTTAAAACTGTTTTTTGTGGCAATTCTTGATATTTTTAGTACAACCCCAGGTTTTTTCATTACATTACACAATAATTCCACAACAAACCTGAAATGGTACAAAGAAAGTATTTTTGAGAGCATATATTTTTTTTATGTTTTATGAAAAAATCAAAATCCCCCCAAAAGCAAAGACAAGGTCAAAACAATGTTAAAATTGCACAAAAAAAACATACAATCCTCTCCTTAACCTTATACACTGTCCAAAGAGCTTTTTGTGCCATTGTGTTTTTTTTGTATGTATAATAATAAATGATCATGGTATTAGTTTGAAATCAATAACCATGAGATAACCATCGATGTTGGTTGCGAGTCCTTGCTGCTTTTATTATTGTAGTCTTTGTTACAGTTTTATTATTGTAGTCTCTGCTACAGTACATGTTTCATGTAAGTTCCAATAGCACCACCTTGGTCTCAGTGGGGTTGGTATCTTCACATTTTATTACATGAACTATGAAATGTATGTGTAGTTCGTACTACAACTTTTGTAAATTTTGAGTTATTGTGGCTTTGTGTCAGACTGGCAAATCTGTCCCATGCTCCGGGGGTTTACCCAACCTTTTGTTCAATTTGAGCTAGAAATGAGCACCAGCAGAACGCTAAGAATTACGCAGTAAAGAACTGAATGGATGGATGTGTGTATTAGATCATAGGAGTACATAAATTATCCAAGGTTAATCTAAGGAGAGGGCTACATATTTTTTCAAACCAGCAGATGGCGCAACAGGTCCATATAACAGCTACTGGTGCACATCTAAATATGAAGTGCATTTGTTTTGTTGAAGGAATAGTTTTATTCAGCAAAAAACACTTTAACATGACGGATGCTGTACTTTTTCAATTAAATACTATATTTTATATTTGCAATAAAAATAACCAGTAAATGCAAACAATAACTTCCCAATTGTGTGTCTTTAGTTCCAACTAATTACAGATTCCTCTGGCAACGTTTCTGAACAAACCCTTAAAATGCATATTACTCATTAATAGGTTCACCGTATCTGCTTTGTATAGCTCCCATAAAATCTTAGCTTTTTATTGGATTAATCTTCAGTACCTGCAGAAATCTATCAAAGTAAGAAGTTAAGACTTTTTGCTAACTGTTGGCTAACTGTTACGACTTTCCGATAAGGGTTTGAGCTCCAAAGGCGTGTAGAACCCAATTGTAATTGCTCAAAATATTATTGGTTCTTAGCTTTCAACATATTTTTGAGCCCCTAAACTCCATCGAAAAATCCTTGAATTTCTTGAACAAGCTTGAAAAAAATGACTTCTGATTGGGGTTCGAAAAGTGGGTGGGGCAAAATGACTCTATAGCGCCACCTAACAGGTGACTCTATAGCGCCACCTGTTTCAGCTTATGTATGCAATAACAGTTTGTCATAGATGAATTAAATTTGCTACACGTGCAGGGTGTCAATGTTTAAAAATACATAATGTAGATTGCATTTCCAAACTCGACAGGAAGTAAAAATAACCACTTTTGCTCTTGTTGTACTTTAACAAAGTCCTCCTGGGATTGTATCTGTCCTTGGGTCTTATCTTAAGTCATGTGCGAATCTTTTCTGATTTTGTTAAACTATATGCTCACAGTGGCCATCGAACAATTAAATTGCTAATACTTCAGCAATAGAATGGGATCAAATTTGCCTCAATTGATAAGAGATCACAACACAAAACACAAAGATATAGCAACCTTCACTGTAGCACCACCAGGCGGACACAGGCAATACTGCATTTAACTTGATAAGATTCTTCATTCACTCTTTTTGACATCTGTGATAAGAATATTGTCCATCACAGTAATGAACATTATATTTATTTCCATTCACAGTGCCACCTGTGTGGTTTTATTCTGTGGTTTTCATAAATTAATTTGCCAAGTTTTCTTGATATTGAAGCAGATCTTGCTTGTATATATATATATATATATATATATATATATATATATATAATGCCTAAAAAAGACTCTCAATGCATGGTGTAAAAAAATTGGCCCTTGAGGGGCAATTGTGCCTGAGGTGTTGCAGGTTTAATTGTTCTCTTCTTTTCTCTGTTTCATTTTTGTATTAGTTTCTTCCTTTTTGTGCATTTTAATTACATTTTCTAATGCACATTTTAAATGTCACCTGCCAGTTTTCTAACAGATACATGATTAGAAGTCTAATCAGAGAAGCTTGCACACTGACGAGTGTTTCTTGTAATTGCCTGAAACCCAGACTCTCCCTAAACATATGGGTCTGGTCGTTTGGGGAGTGGGTGTGGAGTAAATCGACAGTTGTGCTTGTTTGCTTTGCACTTGTCTGTCCACAGCACATTCCAGTAGGATTTCTTTGCAACACAGCAGCCCAGGCAAATGCTGGAGACCTTTAGCTTCATGATCCACCCAGCCCTGTTCCCACAGTCCCTAATTAGCATAAATAAATGTCACCAAAACCTGTGGCACCACACTCACCTTCGTCCTAAAGCTGGAGTTTTTCTGTTTGTGTATACCTTTACCAACACTTACTGGTGATCTATTGTTTCATCCACCGCTCCTTTAAAATAAGATGACAAAGGGGAAGATTTTTAGCCTTTGGTATAATATTTAATCTCCTCAAATTTCCAAATAAAATGTACAAATAACAAATAAACTTTTCTAAGTTTTTATTGTCTAAAAATCTTAATTTAGTCATCAATTCGCATGCACAATAATTTTTTTTTATATAGGAAAGTCAGGTTCAAAGTTATTGTTTTACCATGAGTCATATTGAAATTTATTAGTGAATTTTAGTAATTTAAATATGCATGATTAGGCTTGTTGAAAAAACTTTCCCCACTTTTTGATTATTTCTAAAGTGCTTTTTTATTAATCTTTGATCTTGATGATGTCTGTTACTCATTAGGCCATGGGGGTGGAGAGTGATCAGGAGATAGTTCAGATGATCGGCACAGAGGAACACGTCATGGCTGGATTTGCTCCCAGTTTAGAAGAATGTCAAAAAGCCCAAGTATTCTCTCAAACACAGGTAACCCCTAAAGAAACACATGTCTGTTTTAAGGGATGTACTTCAATATATTTCATAACCTTCAGGCAACCTCCTGGAAGGTTTTTTTTTGCATGCTCATTCTCATGAGCAGACAGACAACGCTTGAAGCAGAGCCCTACATATGCAAATATTGGCCAGTCAGAGAGCTCGAGTTTTTTTTGTCTTATGTAAAACATTATGGTTTCTATAAGCCTCTATCAACTGTTTTTTTTATCTCATTCAAACCCCAGGATTTTAAATCCTTGAAACATGGTTTGATGGGGTGTTTGTGATATTTTTCAAAAGTGTCAGCAAAGACCACATCTGCATCCTAGCAACCCCTATCTGAGCGGATGTGAATGCCTATGTGACACTGCTCACCTCATCAAAGATCCTCTAATGATCCTAACTGGAATCTAATGCTCAGCCGTCAGATATGACATTGTGTGAATCTATCATGAGGGCTGCGCTTTATTAAATTACAAAAGATTGATTTTTTTTTGTAGTAATATTGAAATCCTTTTTTTACACAAATGTATAGTGTTTGTTGTGTGAGCGTGTATATATTTGGGTTTATTTATTAGAGTTAAACAGCTTTTATAGCCACTGACCTGTGTAGTAATAGTGTAACTTTAAATAAAAGCACTTGCCATTTACCCATCAATCCATTGCTCAGTGTGGGTGGTCTGACCTTTGACCCTTAGAAAACAAGCTGCTGGCTCAGGTGTGTGCCTGGAGAACGAGGGTTTTCTTTAGACCCCTTTAGATAGTCAGTGAACCCTGCTTCAGCTAAATCACTTCAGATCAAAGTCAGGTCTGAAATAATCTTTGTATGAGACCTGTATCTTTTACTTTTTATGTGATCGCAGCACTGCAAATCTCTACAAGCTGTACATTATCAAAAGTGGTCTCTATCCCAATAATCACATTCAGACATTTTTTTAGTGATCACTTTCTATACATTCATTCACAGTCAGATGATTAACGAAATATTGAATTGTAAAACGAGAACAGATTTAATGTGTTATTATTAGCAGCATATAGCTAATGTAATATAGCTGATTTAGATGTGTGCTATATGCCATATTACATTAGTGTTGACTGTAAAATGTCAGTGTCATCTGATGTCAGTGATGATAATCTATTAAAATGCCTCTCGTGACCATATCAAAACAAAATGCTTTGCTAGGTTCAAAAAGTGTAAAAATACAGATCTATTCAAAGAACAGAAACAAACTACTACTGCCAGATAAAGAAGGTTTTCAAGTTTCCTTGAAGAGAGCACCTGAAAACTTGTCCAATTGGCAGCTGAGATATTGACGTATAAATACCAGTCATGTCCTAGCACTCAGTGCTTGATGCCAACAACAATGCATTCATTGAGCACTCGGTGACTCACATGACAATGTGAATTAAAATTTATTTAAAGCTTCTAAACTGATATTTTGTTCTCTTCTATTTGAAGATGTTCTTGAAGAAGTATTAGAATCTTGCTTTTCAAGGTAGTATATTTACATAATCAATTTCCTTTTTTGTTATTTCAAAGTGTTACATTTATTTAGCAAATATTTAGTTAAATAGAGACTACTCTTAGATTAATAAAACCATACATGCTTCATTTAAATTAAAAAATTCTTGAGCATAATTAATTGTATTTGGATATAATTTGTATTTGGATACAAAATTCTTGACTAATAAATAAAACATGTATAATTATAGGTTTATTTATGACATATTTAAAACTAAAATGCTTTTTAAAAAACTTTGTTAATGTTAACACAGACAATGAATAAAGTGAAATTAAAAGGTTTTTAAAGTATTTCAAAGGGTTTTTAAAATAAGGCCAATGTATGCTTATAAGAGAAGCTCAGGAATAAGGTTAAAATGGAAATTGTGAAATTGACTCATTTAATTGTAAAAGTTCCCATTTACTCATTAGAATGAGTTTTTTCTTTCAGGCACTTAAGTACATTGGTAATAAAGTGAAGCGTCAGCGCATGTGGGGTGGCCCAAAGAAAACCAAGATGGAGGAGGCCAGAGAGCTGTTAGCCTCCACCATTCTCACCCATGTACCTGTATGTCGTTTTGAAATTACTCTTTATTCATCCTTGTCTTTTTCTTTTGTCGGGTTATGAAAAGCTGCTTGTGTTTTTCAGGTAAAGGAGTTTAACTTTCGAGCTAAGTGCATTTACCTTGCCGTTATGGTGCGTAGAGTAATTCTTGCTCAAGGGGACAATAAGGTGGATGATCGAGATTATTATGGAAACAAACGTCTGGAGTTGGCCGGCCAGGTATCTGTATCGTCCCCATTCTACTTTGCTGCATATCTTGGTGAATAATTGTTCAGCGTAATTTATCTTCTCGATCTGCAACATTAATTGACCGCCTTGTGTGACCAAAACGTGATGGAAAAAATATCACCTTGTGATGGAAAATATATCCAGAATCCTATTGCCTCAGAACAGGAAGTTACATCACAACAGAAAGTTATAATTTGCTTGAAATAAAGCAGCGCAACTGGACAACTAGGCTCTCCTGAGGGAGACACAGAGCTGTCTGCTGGCTCTCTCAGGATCTCAATATCATAAATTGAGGATCTCAGGATCTCAATATCTAGCAAACAGCCAGTAGAGGTTTTGAATGGCAGATGATGTGTAAATGAGTTCTTTGGTATCAACTCATTACTCGCAGTTTTATGCTGTATTTTATCTGGTGGCCCTTAGACTGGGAACTGAATTTTAGAATTTAGATGAAGATTTAATATCAGGGAACAGGATTTTTAGCATTTTTGTCCAGCTCTACTGCTTAGGATACATACATACAACAGATTATAAACATCTCCATCAATCTTTGTCGGGCTTTTCCATTCACATCTCCACTAATCATATTAAGAATGACTGACAGCCTCTCTCAGCTCAAGTCATTAGTTATGATAATGTTAGCGATTGTTTATTAGTTTCTGTCTTTTGAGGCATAGAACCTGAGGGCTGAATGAAAGATTTTGGAGAGTAATATTTGCCACTCTTCCACAGATTATCAAACACATCTCTCTTAGGAACACAGACTAGTTCCTTTGATTTTATTTTATTTATTTTTTTCAGTTTTCTTCATCTCTACTTTCTTTCTTAGTAGAGATGCTGTGACCTCTTATGATCAAAAAGCCAAACCAGCAGATTCAAGCTTGGCCAGTATCCAAACCTTTATTTTTCCTTTTGTTTCTCATCTGCTTGTTATTATAATAGCATCATTATTTTCATCCATGCTCCTGTTTTCTGCTCCATTCCCAGCTGGCCTGCTTTTGTTATAGGCAAGATATGTGGCGGCAACCCACAACTGCAGCTGAGCCAAACTCAAGGATTTCTCCTCTTTATTATTATTTAGCCTGACTTTAACAAAAGAATAGCCGCCTTGACTGGAGTGATTGAGTTAATCCACCAGTCTGACTGTGATAATGTAATTACCCCTGTCTTAAGTCCTTTAATGTCTCCCACTAGAACAGAGTTGGGCTGTGTTTGTTCATGTTTGCTTATTTGTTTCTGAGAGATTTGGAATTATTGAGTGACAGGAACCCTTTCAGCAGGGCTTTATATAAACACATGCCGGCTTTCCAAACTCCTCCAATCTCCTTTCTCCCAATTTACGATTCCCTCGCATCAAACTAATTGGTCTGGCTGGCTGTGAAAGGTTAATCTATGTATTAATTAATTAATATATTTATTAATTGTAGCCATACAAGATGAGCTTAAGAAAGATGAGCTTGTAACTGTTTAAACCACTGGGCAAAGTGTTGAAGTTTGAAAAGGGTTTAAGCCTGAAGTTTTAAACAATGTCATTATAGTTGCAAGGGCACAGTCAAGTCATTTGCTTTTCAAGGTGGGAGACTTCTCTTTTGGAAAGCAGCCAGTCAAGACAGTTCTGGGAGGTGATCATCCCGAACCACTTTGATGACAGAATTTGGTTAAAGAATTTTAGAATGACCAAAGCAACATGTTCAGATGCAATGCAGTGTTTCCCCTAGGATCATGGCCTTGGGGCGGGGGGTGCGGCAAAACACTCACACAAACACTTAATAGTGTTTATATGTTTCTTTTAATTGCAGTATACCAATATATTATAATGTCTGAACAATTACTGTAGAATAACTAAACAACTGTACACTGAACTAAACACTAAACATCAGATTTATTTTAATATGTTAATTATTCACAAAGTGTGCAGCTTTTGTCACTGCAGTGTATCTTTCTGGGCTTCTGAAAGAACATTTCCAGAGCATCTTGGTATGGATAGTCTGAAACTTCTGGCCCATTTATTGAGATCCGCATGCAGGCTGCAAGATGGTCCCCTTGCAGCCTATTGCGAATGTCTGTTTTGACCTGTAAATACATTAACTGTTAGGCTTTAAAAGTGATAACTGATAGTAACAACAGTAAAAATCAACTTAACATAGTGATAGTTTAAAGCAGGAAATGCCATTGTATAACTAACTAGCTAGCTATTAATTAAGCAATTTATTTATCAATTCGTTCATTCATGCTTGTGTGTATTTACTTACTTACCAAGATCAGTCTTGTACAGCCAGGGGGAGTATTTCGCCTCTGACAGCCAAGCTGGGTCAAAACCTGTCGTTCTGTGGTGGCTAGACTTTTGCTGTTTGTCAGGGGCAGGACATGCAGCACTTGGGCTCTTTTCTGTACTTTGATTCGGAGTAGGAAAGCTACACCGGCTGCTGCTCGCAGCAGAACACGTGTTGTACTCGTCACCACCTTGGGAGCGTTTAAAGCGCGGTCTCTGTCCGCTGATGGGTGTGTGTGTGCGCGCGCATCGGGCGGAACTCCGCCGTGCGCGATGCGATACGGAGGACAATTGTAAACGCGCAAACGTTGAGACAGAAATTACATGCCATCGTATAAATAACATAATGCTATTTAGTTTAATAAAAGAAAAAAGCAAAGACCTGTTATATATAAATTACTTCTGTCGTTTTTCGACGAAAATAAAATAAAATTAACTTGACCTTCAAGGGGGGCGGGGGGTGCCGTTGGGGGGGCGGGGCGCCCCCCTAATATAATAGTAAGGGAAACACTGCAATGAAATCAGTCTCTTGGTCAGGTTCTGACAAAAAATAGCATTGTATTTGGTTTAATTTAGTATATAGGTTTATATTATAGTTTATCAGGGCTCTAGACTAACTTTTTGCACTGGTTGCACTGGTGCGCCTAAATTTTTTTCTTAGGTGCACCAGCACAAAAGTTAGGTGCACCCAAATTTTCAACTGCATCACATTTAACACCGCATTTTCACAAGTTCACTTTTTTTAGTTATCTATCTATTTATTTATTTTTTTTAAATCACTGTCCATAGACAATATTGACTTGTAAATGATTAACTAACAACCTGGTCAATATAAAGTTCTTTATTTGAAGCACAATTCCACAAGAAAGGTAACTAAAACTTACTGAAAAGGTGTTTAAAGTGCTTTACTGAGCTGAAATTTAAACTTTAAACTGATTTTGGTCCCTAAGAGCAGCAAATACAAATAAAAACGATAATACCATTTACTACCCAGATCAAGAGTTTATAATGCAGCCTATTTATTTATTTTTTCATTTTTAAGTGTCAGAATATTATGGTTAATGCAGTAACGAGACGGTAGGCATATTATTGACATAGGCTCCATGACATGACATGGCTTACCTTGGGCATGAGCATGCTCGACCTCACTGTGTTCAATAATATATTCATCGGTCTTCCTTTACGACTGTACACAATGATGCATTCCTTTGTGGCGATATATGTGTCTCCGTCGATCAGGAATTCCATGTACGCACTGTTCGCAATTTGCACAGACGTCTTTTTTTTTTCAATGTATCTGCGATGACTCCTATAAATTGGGTGCGCGTGACATCATTGTGTTCAGAAATGTTCAGAAATGTAACTTCTGATACTGCAACAGGATTGTTATTTAAGGTCAGTGATGTCATATAATGATTGCCTCTTCACAACGGGTGATGTAAACCAAGCCTATGACTATTGTTTTACAAAGTTAAATAAAGATCTTCTAAAATGGTTGCTGGTAAATCATTTTGGTTGCTCGGGGTAGTCAGTGATGTCGTTAATAATTTTACTGGTCTCTATAATTAACCAGCCAATTGTGTCAATTCTGTTGATATTTTTGGAATTCTTGTCATTCATTTTACTAGATAATTTAAGGGATTAATCCGTCTGTCTGTGCATTGGGTGTTGTTTATACATGCTTGTTTGTTTGTTTGTGAGAGATTTGGAGTGATTGAGTGACAGTTCACTGGGGCTTTTTACAAACACATGCATGCTTTCCAACCCCTGCAATCTCTTTCTCTTAATTTATTATTCCCTGACATTCAACTAATTAGCCTGGCTCGGCTTTGGAAGCTTAATTTCTTTATTAATTCACAATGATGTTTATTTTTACATATGCAAATGTTGAGCACAAGGTAGGAGGGCTTCTATTGAAGAAAATCTGAGAATGAGAGGCCAGGTCCAATTTATCAGAAACAACACCTGTTTATTAAATTTGAGATAAGAAAGCGGAGAGACGCGTTGCAGGCAGACGTCTTCAAATGAGTTTTCTCTTTTGTGTTGATGTGTTAATTTAGCAGATTGTTGTTGTTGATCTTCATGTGATGTGGTGATGCTTTTGTATAATGATATACAAGGCTAATGCTCTCCGTTTCTGTGTTGGTATACTCTAGCTCCTGTCATTGCTGTTTGAGGACCTGTTCAAGAAGTTTAACTCAGAGCTGAAGAAGATTGCTGACCAGATCATCCCCAAGCAGAGAGCAGCTCAGTTTGATGTGGTAAAGCACATGAGACAGGACCAGATCACTAACGGCATGGTGAACGCCATTTCTACAGTGAGTGCAGACAGTCTCTTATTTAATCTAGTAACTGGATTAATGCATTAATTGGTTTAATCATATTTAGACAGTGTTTATACAAGCAATACAAGTACTAAATAAAAAAAATGAAAAAAAATGTACTTTAGTCGTTTTAAGTTTTTAAAAATAGTTGCCTGTAAATTAATAAATCGAATGTGTTTTTTTTACGTCATCCACTATTGCCGCTTTTCCTCTCACTTGTTTTAAAAGGCATTTTTGTTGAGTTCTGTTCCCTTTAGCAGTACGTTTGTCTCAAAACTATTTGGATGAGGTACTAAAAAAGCAGCTTTAGCTGGGCCTTGATCACTGACTGGTCAGTTGTTGACCCCAATAATTAGTCACTGCATGCATAATGAACATTATATATAATTTGAACATTATAAACCACCAAACGTACAGTTTAAAAATACCATTCCTTCATTGTTCAACATTGTTTTGTGTTTTTTATCACTGGCATGTTGGAATAAACACAAAGAGGGACCGTGGCGAGTAGAACTAAGCAGTTACTACAAACGGTGGAAAAGTGGCATGAAATGTCTTCATGTATTTGAATTCAGATGTTAAAACTTTCATGGCCATGTGTCTATAAAAGCAAGCACCAAGGTTTGTAGACTGCATTTGTAAAGAAATTGTCTTCTCTCAGTAGACAATTAATTAATTCCAGCACGGTGATGCCAGTCAATGTAGGGACAATCAGCAATTCAGTCATGAAGTGTTAAAGCATAGTGCCACTGGACCAAAGCAGGGGAGGCACATTTTCTGTAATTACAAAGCACAACAAATCTGTTTGATGAGTCTGGGTTCGGTATTTGCCAGGAAACTGGTACTTTTCTGCCTGCACAATTTGGAGGAGGAAGGTTGATTACGACGTGGGGTTGGTTTTCAGGAACTGGCTTGGCCCCTTCGTTCCAGTGAAAGGAACTCAAGATTTTGGACAACTCCATGCTGTGAACATTCAACATTCCCAAAGTATTACATCCAAACCTTGTGGAAGTCTTTAAGCTGGTACAGATGAAAAATGAAATTCATATTACCCTTTTGGGAAGTCACTTGATTCCACATGCGTTTAAAGTCAGATGAGCAAATACTGCAAGTAATGCGCTGTAGTTTTGAGTATTTTATTACAATTTATACATCTTAACACTTAGAGAGAGTGAATAAACGTAGTAATGCAAAGATACAGCATTGGCTTAGAGTATTTTTCTCCACAGCCTAATTGAATGAATGCTTTCTAGGGGAACTGGTCTCTGAAAAGATTCAAGATGGACAGGCAAGGTGTTACTCAGGTTCTCTCGCGCCTCTCCTATATCTCCGCCCTGGGGATGATGACCAGGATCTCATCCCAGTTTGAAAAAACCAGGAAAGTCAGCGGCCCCCGCTCTCTCCAGCCATCCCAATGGGGCATGCTGTGCCCATCAGACACACCAGAAGGAGAGGTCAGTGGTTCTCCTCTAATGAAAAATGACATCCTCTTGGAAATAATATGGACTGCTTATTTTTATGCAAAAATGCATTAACTTGATTGTTTGCATAATTAAATTCGCTTGCATTGTTCTCGCTGTCACTGCTAAACATTGTTAAAATGTTCCTGATTTTAATTTTTTTTTATTTAAAATTTCAGATTTTTTTGTGCTTTTAACAAACCTAAAATCCTCTACACGATCACCTTGAATGTACAGATTTGTTGCTAAAACAGTACAACTTACAGTTTCATGGCCTCAGACGTATAATGGAAAGAAATTCTAGCTTGGTGTGTACAAACAAAATCAGCGCATAATGATCCAACCATAGCTTGTGGGAGTCCAGATTTTGTTGTATATTCTAAGAAGTCTTCTAGTTTTGGAATGCATTGTTAAAAAATGTTAGTGGGTTCTATGGCATTACATCACACGATATAGCAGATTGCTAAAACACTCTGTTGATTCATAATGCTAATGTTTGATGGTTCTTTAGGCTTGTGGTCTGGTGAAAAATCTGGCTTTGATGACCCACATCACCACTGACATGGAACACGGACCCATCATCAAGCTCGCCTTCAACCTGGGTGTGGAGGACATCAACCTTTTGTGTGGGGAGGAGCTGTCCTACCCCACCGTTTTTGTTGTCTTTCTCAACGGTATCTGCTCACACAAACAGAACAAAAGCAACACGTCGTTCTTCTTTCATTTCTAAGCACACAGACAGGCTGCAGGGATTTGAATAATATTCAAATCAACCTCTGCCTTCTGCATGACCACAAATGGGTGCACAATTGTTTGCCTTTTAATGTCATGTCATAGAAAACTCAGGCAGCTAATTAATTAATGTATATGGTTTCACAGAGCTGATAAGTTACAAATTACACAGGCCACCACTGCGACTTATTAATTAGCAAACGCAGCAGGTGTCAATGCATAAGTAAACAAAGTCCTTTCCAAGCTAATCCACAAGCATCTTGTACACCGAGAGACTAGCAGAGCACTGAGGCTGTGCATGCAGCTGGAGGCACCATACTGAGCAACACGTCTAAACATGTCAAGCTTTTATGTGCATTAATGCTCCCATCTCTTAATTAGTTTTTGCTTAATGTCTATTTTGTCATATATATATATATGTTTTAAGAAATACATATAAAGATTGTTTATTTTTGTATGTTTGCAACATGCAAATTGAGCAAACCAAAGAAAATGATCTTCGTCACATGTAGATTGAAGCCCAGTCATGAGCAGAAACTGCTCTGTAGGAGGCTTAAAACTGGGAGAGGTTTATTTTCAAGCAAGATTGTGCACAGCAAAACACAGAATACTTATACAGTGCCAGCAAAGCCAAAAGGCCATTCCAATGTTGGGCCTTTTGGGACGGCAATCCTGTCAATGGAGTTGGCAGTTTAGTCCGGATTAATGATGTTCTAGATCAGGGGTCTCCAACCCGGTGGCCACGGGCATCTTGTTGCCCGCGAGGACCACACGGGTCGCCCGCCACCTGTTCTAAAAATAGCTCAAATAGCGCCACACTAGGACCGGGGAGAGTTTATAGGTCAGTGTGATGCGCTACTACGAAAAAATTAAGCAGCGCAGCGAAAATGAGACGACTGACTAATCGAAAGATCATTTAATATTCATGACGAATGCGAGGTTAAGGTTTTTTTTTTTTACCTCTGTGGAAGGAGCATATGTTTGTCTCATTTGTGCGACAACTGTGGCGTGGTGGCCAAGCGGCACAACGCGGAGAGATATATTACGACACCATCTCAAAACTCACTCAGAGTACAACAAACCGCACGCAATGCCAGGCTTCCCAATAACTGAAAGAAACCGATACCAGATTTGGTTTCCAGTTCATGTTTAGTTCAATGCATTTGTAAAATGTAAAAATTGTGTATGTTACAATCTTAGCTCACTTTTTGTATTTATATGATTTATTATTTGTACATTGGACATTGTGATTTCCATGGACTTGAAGTGATAATTTTAAAGTGTTCTGAACTTGTATTTTTTTTTTTCAATTTAAAGAACACTTGCACTTAGAAAAATAATAAATATAAAATGTTGCATATAAATATTTATTTGGTTACTACCTTGTTAATTAATTTAATTCATATTCAGTGTGAAATAATTCACATGATTAGTGCCTTTGTCAGAGATAAATATCCTTAATTATTAATAAATTCAGAAGAGGGTATCAAAGTGGTAGCCCTTTGCATTAATCAGTACCCAGGAAGTAGCTCTCAGTTTCAAAAAGGTTGGTGATCCCTGTTCTAGATGCTGAAAATTACAGACAGAGCACTAGCCACCATCATATTCCGTCAGAGAGACTTCTGATTGACCCAAAATGTATTCTGCAGAACAATGACCGCAAACATGCAGTAATTAAGATCCAGCGTCACTATACAGAACCCAAAGTACTGCCTCCACAGAGCTCTGATCTCAACCCCATACTGTTTGTCTGGGATTACATAAAGATGTGAATTCCAAGAACATTCTCCCAGGAGAGCTCCTTCTACAACTAGGTGCACGTGTATTTAGAAAGAAAGCGTGGGGTCACTAAATATTGATTTGATTTAATTCCTCTTTTGTTCCATTAATGCATTTTGTTCATTGATTAAATAAATGATTAACTCTTCCATTTTTACAAGGATTTGATTTACACCGGCCTATATATATTTTATTTGTTTTCTAGGTAACATTTTAGGAGTGATCAGAGACCATCAAAAGTTGGTCTCCACGTTCAGACTAATGAGAAGAGCCGGTTTCATAAATGAATTTGTGTCCATCTCAACTAACTTGACTGACCGCTGCGTTTATATTTCTTCGGATGGTGGCCGCTTGTGCAGGTATGTTTGATAGAAAAACCTTGATTCAAAATGGAACATAAATTACGAACCATTACAGTTGCTTTAGACACAGTTCTATTGCATTTCTTTGTGCTCCTGGCAGACCCTACATCATTGTGAAGAATGGACATCCAGCTGTGAAGAACAAACACATAGAGGAATTGTCTCAGGGCTACAGGTGTGTTTGAAGCGGATCAATATTTGATGGTTTACGTTTGAATAAAGAGGCTGGGATGCAGAGTTAAGACTAATGCTGGACTTTCATTGTTTTTAATTCTCTTTTTTCTTTTAGAACGTTTGAGGACTTCTTGCACGAGAGTCTGGTGGAGTATTTGGATGTAAATGAGGAGAATGACTGTGAGATTGCTTTGTATGAGCATATGATCTCCAAGTGAGTATTTAATAGGCTTCGTGATTCAGATCCTGGTAGTAATTAAATCACTAGTCAAAATTCATGAATATCAACCCTAGTAGAAAAAAGCGATCACAAAGTACACCAACTTATATTGTTCTGCACATGCATAGTACGAAGCATTGCTTAGTGTGATATGTTTTAAAATTTCAATTTCAAGGTGCTGAAATATAGTAGGTTTTAATTTGAGGCACATTATGTGGAGGAAAGGACCTAATCTTGTTTCAATCCAAGTTTTGTTTTCAACTTTGCTTGTTTTAGCCACTTCAATTTAGCTCTTACATTTTTTGCAATTAAATTCATAAATTTAAACTGCTTTTATGGGGTTGTGTAAATTCCATAGGTTTTTTTTTTCCATTGAAAGGAGGAAGCACTGAGCCTGTTCCTCAAGTCAGTCAGCAGAAAAGAAATAATAAATGTTAAAATGTAGATAACAATACATGTGTTGAGTATAGCACAACCTAGCACTAAGCATTATTCTTCCGATAATCCCTATAGCCATCTTCTGAAGCAGATTCCAGTTTCATGGTCGAAATTTGAGGATTCATGGTTTTATGCTTGGAGTAAACATGAATTTGGAGGTTGGGTTTGATTCAGTGCTTAATTTTTGCTGGAGCAAGTCTCGTAGGTTAGTTTTGGGACCTATATGATTGTTTCCGGGATCTTTCCGGTCAATCCAAATGTGTAAATAAACTCTGTTTAGTATCTTATTTTATCAGTGTTTTGTAAGTGGTTTATTTCTGTTTGAAGGGATGCGATGCTTGTCTACTTCTAATAGGCTTAATCACTTAAAACATTCTTTTTTACATTTAATATGCACCAAATTAAAACCTTAAACCTGGGAGGTTCTGATACTTTGACAGGAACTCTGTCCCAAGAAATGGTTGAAATCATGCAATGTGGTGAAAAAAAAATATCTTAATGAAATTTTCTCTCCCATTGACACTGTTGGATCAGCACCATCATGGTGCTTCTGGACCTTCTTGTGGATAAATTAGGCAATGGTTAGATGTTTTGATAAAATTGTTCATGATCTTTTCCCATCTAAGAACTGGTGAACAATAATGACATAGGTCATCTTGTAAGATCCCCTCCCAAGTTCGTTTCTTAGCACAAGACAAGGGGTGTAACAATATATCGTGGTGCAAGAGTCTCAATACGCATCAATAACTCCCTCACCCAGAATAAATTATACATCTTCCTTCCATTGATGTTAAATGCTTCACAAATATTAGTGCTGCCCTCTACTGGAGTATACCATATTCAAATCAAACTAGACCCTGGCGTTCTAAGATTTATGGTCTTAAAATGTTGTGACATTTTAAATATTGATTTTCTAAAAATGTTAATTTTTTTGTTAAATCTTTGATGCATATTGTATTTTGAATATAATTGTGATTTGTATAGCAATGTGTATAGTTCCACCTCTACTAATGACCCCTTAAATGTAGAAGGTTTAGAAAACATCTTGTGCTTCACTCAGGGACACCACCCATCTGGAGATCGAACCATTCACACTACTGGGGGTCTGTGCAGGATTGATCCCTTATCCTCATCATAACCAGTCCCCCAGAAACACTTACCAGTGTGCTATGGGCAAGCAGGCTATGGGTAAGACACCATTTTCTACATACACGCACCTCTTGCTTTTAAACTTAGCCACAAACACCACTTTTTATAAGATACATGGACATCAAACATCAGTAGCTTGTGTAGTCCTGCTTTTGTAAGTGTGTGTGAGGAGGCCTTTCCCTGCCAGTGTCTGTGAGTGTCATTAGGCATTCATTGTGTCCTGAGCTCAGTGTGCGGAGCAGGGTTAGTGTGCTCAGCTGCGCAAGAGGGAATGAGAGCACACACACTCCGCTGCCCTGGTTACCAAAACTACTTAAACCTCTCCTAGCCACCACCCCCATTACAAAACACAGAGCCTGCGACTATATTTGACCCAATATCCTCAGCCTTGTCTTCTTTTTTTCTGGACGGACAGCCCCATAGATGTGCAAATCCAGTTGTGTGGCCCTGGCCCTATTATCACAGACTTGTGTGCTTGTACCCTGATTGTGAAGTAATAGCATCTGACAAATGTCTAGGCCTCAAGGGACGGCGGCTATTATACAATACCCCCCCCCCCCCACCACCATCTTCACCATGTTAAATCTCAACCACAAAGATTTAACAGTGCGGACACCAGGCTTCACATCAATACCCCTAAGACAGTCGGTTAAATGTGATTAGATGTGCATTCTGTCTGTCATGGTTCGAAAGGCATTAAATTGAGTTACCATCCACTTGAAGTTCAGAAAAATTTAGGAGCAATTTGAAATTTCCTGCATAGTCTTAGCTACTTTAATTATTACATTATTTCAGGTTGTTTCATCTCATAGAGGCAGTAAATCTATTACCAGAACTTTCTCATTCACGGTTCCCAGGTGGTGGGATACTCTTCCTGTCCCAATTCTAAAACAGACTCTTCGAGAGCACTCATCATTATCCCTTTTCTCTAAGTATTTAATTGATTTTGTAAATTGTTGGAAGCTCTTCTGTCAGAACCTCTTATGATTTTAAGAGTTTGTCACAGATATTTTGTTGTTTTTCTCCCCATCTTTAAGCTGAGACTTCTATTTGTTTGGTTCATTTATTCTGTGGCAAAATGATTGTCCTGAATAGAAAAACAAAAATGCACAAGAGGTCTAGAACTGGATGGATTGATAATCGTCACTTTAGACCCGTCCAGCAGCATCGTTTTCACGGAATCAAGCATTTTTTACAATGGCTGCCATGGTTTTTTTTTTTTTGCTCTGTTGATTTAGGTTTGTCATTGACGTCGCACTCTTTCACTCATTTATTTACAAAAGTCTAATGGTTGCGAAAGCGAGGACAATGTTGCTGTTCACTCATATCATGGCTCATAGCATGTAAAGGATTACATGCAGATGTATCCTGTTTGATCACAGATGTTTTTTCGCCAGTGTTTTGGCAAACTTCAATGTTAATTACTCGTTTTATAAACACCATGAATCGACTGCCACTTGTTGGTTTGGTACAGTCTTTGCAGTGTTTCAGGGTTTATGAGTGTACATGTCATGCAGTTTTTTTTTCTGCATATCATGCAGAACAGACGTGTGGATCTGGTTTTTATGTACACTGTGTGAGAAAAAAAAAACCTGGGTATGTGTGGACATGGTCTTAGTATTTCATTACAGAGTTCACTGTGCTTTTCATATTAAGTAGTTCTGTCAAAATTATTAATGTCATTCAAGTGAAATATGTTGCATGTTTCCTACATCTTGGTGAACCGTTGTTGAGTTATGCCTTGTTTTATCACTGTTTTCAATCAGGTACTATTGGCTATAACCAGAGGAACCGCATAGACACCCTGATGTACCTGCTGGCATACCCCCAGAGGCCTATGGTGAAGACCAAGACTATTGAGTTGATTGATTTTGAGAAGTTACCCGCAGGACAGAATGCCACTGTAGCTGTGATGAGCTACAGTGGGTACGATATCGAAGATGCCCTAGTGCTCAATAAGGCATCGCTCGACAGAGGTAAGAGATGAACAGATTAGAGAAGTTTGGTAGTATTTTGTTCAATGCTAATGGCTTTCATTTTTAGGCTTTGGGAGATGTTTGGTGTATAAAAATACTAAATGTGCCTTGAGAAGGTACACAAACCAGACCTTTGACAAGGTGATGGGTCCGATGTTGGATGCAGAAACACGGAAACCCATCTGGAGACACTGCATCCTTGACGCCGATGGGATTTGCTCACCTGGTAACAGGAAACCGCTGTGTAGTAGCCTCATAATTGTTTTGATCCAAAGGTATGTGAAAAGTGTTTTGTGTGTAATGCAGGAGAGAGGGTCGAGAACAAGCAAGTGCTGGTGAACAAGTCCATGCCAACAGTCACACAAACACCACTTGAGGGCAGTACCCAGCCAGGCCAGCCACAATACAAAGATGTGCCCATTTCGTAAGGGGCAAAACTATTTTAAAATCTACCTCTAGTCTGCGTTTTACCATCTAATGCATCTATTTTCAACATAAATTATATGACGTTTAGCTACAAAGGATCAACTGACTCCTACATTGAAAAGGTGATGATCTCCTCAAATGCAGAGGATGCCTTCTTGGTGAAGATTCTGCTCAGACAGACACGTCGACCAGAGATCGGGGACAAGTTCAGTAGTCGCCATGGACAGAAAGGTATGTAGGAAAAATACAAATTGTCTAAATATTCGGTCTGTCACCAAAGCAAATTCCTTGTATGTGCAAACCTACTTGGCAACCAAGCTCTTTCAGATATTGTAATTTTTGTAGTTAAATGATGTGTGATCAATATAATCAAGTCAACTTGATCACATACGTTGTTTCTTGCATTGAGTGTTTTGTTTAGAAGGGTACTACCAGCCTCAGTTTGAATGGTTGCACTGATTGAAATTTCAGTTTATTTGGTTCAGTGTGAGCTGCCAAACTTTAATTTGGTAAACGTAAACAGGACAAAAGGCTTTTATTTGACTAGAATGTTTTTATAAAATATGAATAAGTAATCAAACCTTGACTTCTAAAACATTGCTTCTTATCCTTAAATATATAATATAAAACAAGATGGAGAGTGTCTTTTATTTTATTTTTTTAATTCAATGCTATATACAGTGCTGTCTCCCTGGGTACATGGACTGCAGAGTTATATGGCTATACATATACAATGATCAAATAAGAAAACTGCATCAGATCTTATTCTCAGATTAAATCTAGATGTAATTAATTTGAACTTCTCACAGTTTAATTATATAAAGAGTAGGGCTGCAGCTATTGATTTATCTACCACAGTAATCAATCAAATAATTAAATCAGCTTTTAATATTTTATGTTCATATGGAAATGCAACTGAAAAAATGCTTATGTGTATTTAAAATACTTAATTGCTTTCAACACAAATTTTATCTTTTGCCTGATATATTGCCTTACAAATGATTTTATTTTACCAGAAATTACACAACCTAATGTGTAGTACAGCTACACGGCATAATTAAAATATATATACAAACAAATGTATAAAATAAATAAAAGTGAATTTCTGTCGCGGCATTTTACCAATCTCAACCTCCCACATTTATGTTATTCTAGCCATGCTACACATATATACACATATATTAATTACGCATCTGTCTAGTACACCACACATCATTGTTTTTTTTTTTCTTTCTTTAAAGCGGCACATAAAACTCCAATATTCATGTGTAAAAGGATGAGGTTTTTATAACATTACATTACACACACAACTCATTACTCCAAAAATTAAAGGCATTAATTATTATCGTTTAGCCTCAACACACAAAAACACAGAGCCTGAAAGTCACTGAAAACGAACACATTCTCTTTGCCTTAAATGACACAATTAATACAACTATTTACTGTGATTTAATCTAATCTCCAACTGTAGCTCAGCTAAATTTGAGGCTGCAGTGTGCATATTGAACTTTTTAAGTTTAATCGCAAATCTTACTAATAAGTAGTATAATGTCTGCCGGACTATAACTGAGTATGAGGGGGCACAAGAGCACACTGGATTTTTTTTCTCATGATTTTCTTATCAATGATCTTCCTGCTTCAAACGTTAGAGGGATCGTCATTGTAAAACATTTTATCATTGTTTTGAGTGAGGAACAGTGTGTGCTTTTGCAGAAGTGCAAACCCAAGGCTACATGAAATCAGTTAGCAAGGTATTGGTATTTAGTGGTTTTACCAGCTTTAGTAGTTTGCTTTTGTTTCATCGTTTTCTTTTATATTCAAATTATCCATATTTGTCAACAACCTGTTGATTGATGGACATATAAATTAGCAAAATGCTCTAAAATTCCATCTTTAGAGCCTAATCACAGTTCAGCATTCTGCCAAGATGAAGACAATGACACGCTGCAATAACCAAGGAATTTTCAGCAGCTAGACTGTATAATCTCAGACGGCCCTCCCATGCTCTTCAACTTTTTCTTCTCTGCGGCCTGTATTTCAATTAATTAGCTTTTAGTCCCATGCCAGACTATGCAAATTTATTACATCAGTGCAGTCCTGGGAAAGTGTTTACGGCCCCCATTGTTTTTGAGCACCTCCACTGAGAGCGCTGGTCAGTAGGATGTTTTAATCAGTGCCTGAACTGGCGCCTGCATAATTCACTCATTTCATTAGCGAAGGTCGTCCTCGGGCACTCATCACGGGACGTGACAGCACTGAGGGGTCAGGGAGGGGTTAGCCGCAAACCGCCCGAGATGCTATTTACTGCTCTTTTTAAAGGAGCAGGCAAGTGTCTGTGGATGCGGGAGAACACAGGCAGCTAATTGTTGTTGTGAAGGATAGTGCCGTTCTCTTGAATGTCTTTTGTGTGTTTAGAAGCCAGGCTTTTATTGAATGCTCCTATTTGTGTTGAGCTGTGTTCCAGAGGTTTGTGAATGCTTCAAAACATACAACTAGGTAAAATTAATTAGGTTTCATGTTGCTTTTGCACAAACTGAAAAAGTGACAGTATCATAAATGTGGCAAACAACCGCTATAAATTCATATTTTCAACCTGAAAATTCATTTTTAAAGAACACTGGATTGCCTTGGAAATAAAGCCCATTTAAGACATCCCACATTGGCTTCCACCTCTTTCAGTGGAGTTTTGTCTTACTCTTTTTAAACCCCACCAGCATCCTGTTGCACCCCAGCACCCCCCTCCCACTCTCTTGAACAGTCTCTACCACCCTCATAAGATCCGGTCACCGGAGAACGATAGGTTAATTATTTACCGGTGACCCAAACACACCAACTCTCTCTCTCTCTCTCTCTCTCTCTCTCTCTCTCTTTTTCCCTCTCTCTCACTCACACACTCTGCTGCTCCAAGCCGACTTGGCAGGGTCCATTGTATGAGCCGCCACACTGGGTCTGTATAGCAGTGATGGAGGGCCATGTACTCTTACTGCTGTCCTGCTTTTCTTTGCTGATTTCATGCCTCTTTTATCATTCACCCTCGCACAAAACAAACAACACAGAGGATGTGTGCTATGGGAACCACTGTTGCTTACTTCTCTATTTCTGTCTCGTTTTGGTCACTATCTTCCACAAGGAAATATGTACCTGCTGCTAATTAGCTTTTGATCATTTCAATCTTTGTCACAAGTAAAGGAGTTGTTGACAAATGCCAGTTGAACAAAAGCCAGTGAAATCAAATTGTTAATTCTATTTGATTAGGAAAATAAACCTTAAATAACAAAATGCCTACAATTGGGAAAATCCACAATTAAATAAAAGTCCAAAGGAGGGCATTCAAAGAGGTGGTCAACAATGTTTTAGGCTGATGGACTGACCAAGAAAACTGGCAAAAGGAGAAAATAAAGGCAGTAAAGTCACAAACTTGCATGCAAAGCAAAGGTACAGGGGTTTAGCTCCCCATCAGTTAATGTACAATGAGTCTGTGTAATGACAGATCATGTCCATACGAAGTGGCACAAAAACACAGGAACCCAACCAATGAATTATATTCTACCCAGGAAGTTCCCTAAAGCATATGGGGCAGAAAAAAAAACCGTACAAAACATATACATATACATAACCTCCATCTGAAAAAGTGTTGTACTATTTATGTACTTTTTAAAGGAGGATGTCAAGTGTGATCCATAGACAATTAACAGTGTACTTTAAACTTTTTTCTAGTCTGAAGATTTTGACTTAAACATTGTCTGACATCAACATTGAAAGTAAACCAGCCACAAAAAGCAGAAAAATGGAGCTTGTCATTACCTCTTCGTCTCGGAATCCAACTAGGGGATGCATGGAGCCATGGATTTCCAGTTGATATGCAACAAGGCTCTAGTGATGATGTACTCTGGAGCATTTGGACCAGTGGTTTACTCTATTCCATAGCCAGTGTCTGTTGGTAGCGAACAGGATCACTCTAATAGTGAACACTCTAGCATTCAAATATCGCATTCATTTTGAAACCAAATTTTGATTATGTATAAAAATAACTGATTGAGAGCAATTGATCGTTGCAGCACTAGATGCAACTATCAAACTAATATTGCAAAAGAGAGAACAAAATGGTAAAATAAATTATAAGGGAGTTGTAGAGTGAGAAAAGAATATTGAAAAATGTGCTTTGGCTTTAAAACGTAAGCAATAAATATCTCTGAGATGTTATATAAGAAGGATCATAGGCCACTGATCAGAACATAACGCCTCAATGTACACAAATGGTATCTGTACCATAAAATTAATGTAATAATGATGCCATTTAAAATATATATTTTCTTCTTTTTTATCACAATTTTAGTGGGTAAACTGAAATATTTTGTGCATGTTTCCTCTCTTCAGTTGAACCTGTCTTTGTGTGCTCTACGTTGAATGGGAAACTATGGGAGTATAATCCCCTTCTCACTGTCTGGCTAAGCACCTCTCCTCACTTCCTGCCCCTGTTCTTCCCTCTTTTATCACTTGCAAATGGCACAATAATGTGTTTGCTCTGGCTGTAGGAAGAGTGAGGAGCTCCTCTGCAAACATTTACACTCTCACTGGCCGCTTTGGGCCACTTTCACTCTGTCTTGCGCTCTGTATATCCAATGGTTACACTTAAGTAAACCGAAATCTATCTTCAGACGAACTGAAAACTACACAAGCCTTGTTTCTGATTTTTGTGACTGGGATGTCTGAAAATGAGGATGTTGGGATAAGGTTAGTTTTGTATCTCACCAGTAGGGTTTGAACATAGAATGTGCTCAATTTTTATGTGTAAAATAAACTATTGTCTCTCTGATAGGTGTATGTGGATTGATTGTTCCTCAAGAGGACATGCCCTTCTGTGAAACGGGAATTTGCCCAGACATCATCATGAACCCTCATGGTTATCCCTCCAGGATGACTGTAAGTTCGATCCCACCATAAGATTGTTTTTGACCAATTAAAAATAGATTACAGAATTTTTTAGAAGACTATTGTATTAATTGTATATATTAGTATTTATGTGGTGATTACAATTTAGAAATGCAGTCAAGGAAAGAAACAATATATATTCTTTGATTGTATGTGGTGGTGCATTTAAATGGATGAAGTTATCTTCTCTTGAAATCTAGAGCTTTGCTCTGTTTTGTCAAGATTTGAATATTCACGAAACCTGCTTCAAGGCCTCAGTCACTCTCTGCATCAGCGAGGTGGGGGTAAGGTATAAAGTGGTATAACATACGTTCATAGTAATCGATGCATTTTCAGCAGTTTTATCAAACCTTAGTATTGATAAATGCCAATATAATGTCTATAATGCCTATATATATGTCTGTAGTGCTGCTTTTAGGATAAAAAATCTTTCCAAATAAAGAATTAACATTAAATGGTGATTAATGGTCAGGTTTACATAATACTGTGAGTCTGTTTTGCATTTAAAACCAAAATACCATTAATGAACAGATAACAGTAGAGCCATTTTATCCTTGTCCATAAACAGAGAAAAGCCTCAAATTGAGCTTAGTTTGTTAAATAATCCTGAAAATATGCCGGTGTTCTTCTGGACTCATACATAATAGAAATAAATCTTAGTTCCCTTGTATCAGGTTTAGATGGTAAACCTGATACATTTGTGGACACTTTAAGTACCGTATTTTTCGGCTCATAAGACGCACCGGCACATAAGACGCACCCAATTTTTAAAGAGGAAAATCCAGAAAAAAAAGATTCTGAACCAAATACTGTTGTAAAATATTTTATATCAACTGTGTAAAAGTTAACAACCAAACATGTAACATGAACAGACAGTAAACAGTAAAAGTAACAAAAAAAAGTCTGTAATGTTTTTCTTTGCCCCCACTCATCACTCTAAAGTCCACCATTCGTTATCACCATCACTGTTCCAGTGCAACATTGTCACCACATTACTAATAAAAGCTAGTAACATTGTCACTACATTACTAATAATAGCCAGTAACATTGTCACTACATTACTAATAATAGCTAGTAACATTGTCACTACATTACTAATAATAGCCAGTAACATTGTCACTACATTACTAATAATAGCCAGTGACGTTGTCACTCACCACATTACTAATAATAGCTAGTAACATTGTCACTACATTACTAATAATAGCCAGTAACATTGTCACTACATTACTAATAATGGCCGGTAACATTGTCACTACATTACTAATAATAGCCAGTAACATTGTCACTACATTACAAATAATAGCCGGTAACATTGTCACTACATTACTAATAATAGCCGGTAACATTGTCACTACATTACTAATAATGGCTAGTAACATTGTCACTACATTACTAATAATAGCTAGTAACATTGTCACTACATTACTAATAATAGCTAGTAACATTGTCACTTCATTACTAATAATAGCTAGTAACATTGTCACCACATTACTAATAATAGCTAGTAACATTGTCACTACATTACTAATAATAGCTAGTAACATTGTCACCACATTACTAATAGCTAGTAACATTGTCACTACATTACTAATAATAGCTAGTAACATTGTCACTACATTACTAATAATAGCTAGTAACATTGTCACTACATTACTAATAATAGCCAGTAACATTGTCACTACATTACTAATAATAGCCAGTAACATTGTACTACATTACTAATAATAGCTAGTAACATTGTCACCACATTACTAATAATAGCCAGTAACATTGTCACCACATTACTAATAATAGCCAGTAACATTGTCACCACATTACTAATAATAGCCAGTAACATTGTCACTACATTACTAATAATAGCCAGTAAACATTGTCACTACATTACTAATAATAGCTAGTAACATTGTCACTACATTACTAATAATAGCTAGTAACATTGTCACCACGTTACTAATAATAGCTAGTAACATTGTCACTACATTACTAATAATAGCCAGTAACATTGTCACTACATTACTAATAATAGCCAGTAACATTGTCCTTACATTACTAATAATAGCCAGTAACATTGTCACTACATTACTAATAATAGCCAGTAACATTGTCACTACATTACTAATAATAGCCAGTAACATTGTCACTACATTACTAATAATAGCTAGTAACATTGTCACTACATTACTAATAGCCAGTAACATTGTCACTACATTACTAATAATAGCTAGTAACATTGTCACCCCATTACTAATAATAGCCAGTAACATTGTCACTACATTACTAATAATAGCCAGTAACATTGTCTCTATATTACTAATAATAGCCAGTAACATTGTCACTACATTACTAATAATAGCTAGTAACATTGTCACCTCATTACTAATAATAGCCAGTAACATTGTCACTACATTACTAATAATAGCTAGTAACATTGTCACTACATTACTAATAATAGCTAGTAACATTGTCACTACATTACTAATAATAGCCAGTAACATTGTCACTACATTACTAATAATGGCCAGTAACATTGTCACTACATTACTAATAATGGCCAGTAACATTGTCACTACTTTACTAATAATAGCCAGTAACATTGTCACTACATTACTAATAATAGCCAGTAACATTGTCACCACATTACTAATAATAGCCAGTAACATTGTCACTACATTACTAATAATAGCCAGTAACATTGTCACTACATTACTAATAATAGCTAGTAACATTGCCCCCACATTAGTAATAATACAGTGGTTCTCAAACTTTTTTAGTCGAGCCCCCCTGTAATCAAACACTCCCTAATTGCAGAACATGTTACTTACGCTTGTTATCTCGTATGTACATGTGTGAGATGTACCGTTGAGAGATGATTTGAGTTTGAGTTTATTAAAGAAGAGTTTCAGTCATTGAGAGCGTTTTGTTTACCTCACGCGAGCGCGAGAGAGAGATAAAGAGAGAGCGAGCGCTGGAAACAATCGTATGCTTTTTGTTCTAATTTAAATCCTTTTGATTTTTGTCAGCTTATGAAAACCCAAATAACTCCATTAATAAAGGATCAAACTGTCCAAGATTGTGAAACTGTCCAAGTGAATGTTTAGCGGAAATAAAACCCTCACAGACTGAAGACGATGCTTATCGATCATCATCTTATCGTCAGGCTCAAAAAACTTTGAGCGCTTTACCACGCTTGGTAAACAAATATGGCTGCGGCTTCGGCCTAGCTCCGGAGCTCTTACACCTCTCATACGCCCGTTACCGGACTTCGCGGCGGTTTGCATTCGGTTCATAAGACGCACTAACTTTTCCCCCTCAGTTTTGGGGAAGAAAAAGTGCGCCTTATGAGCCGAAAAATACGGTACTTGTAGGTGAGATTAGATTAAATAGCTCAAAGTTCAGAACTCAAATTCTGCCTTCATACATCACGTAAACAACATTCTTACATGTGTTATCGCATAGATGAGAGCTCAGATAAATAAACCAATTTTAATACCTTAATCTTTATTGCTGCCGTCATTCCATTCTTGTATGTAAATAAATCCACATGAATAGAGGAAGTGAAACTTTGAATAGCAGAGCATGCTTAGGAAGGCTCCTTGTCAAAACCACATTTTGACATAAAACATATTTTTATGAATGTATTTCCCATTGTGATGCTCCATGTCCAGTTTTGTCTTTTTATGTTGTTTTTCCACTCAATTCCAGATATAGTTTTCTAGCTTTCTAATTTTGCCTTTGGATGAAGACAACCGACTGTCATATAGAGAACTGTTTGAGAGTAGGAAAGAAGGGGTCAAAGATCTTCCGGTTCTTTATGTGCATGCTCTCAACATGACACTCACACACACCAGCTGCAGAGTCAGAGACACATGGTCAGAAAGAGCAGACGCGTGTTTGCCATCCTCCAGTTATCAGATGCATGTCTGTTGAGAAGATGTGCGTAAGCATTAAAAGCATCAGTGAGATTACCGAATAACCTCTGCTTCGTTTACTTTTCACAGGTTGGGAAGCTCATTGAGCTGCTGGCTGGTAAAGCTGGAGTACTAGATGGCCGGTTTCACTATGGCACTGCTTTTGGAGGCAGTAAAGTGAAGGATGTGTGCGAAGATCTAATCCGCTATGGATACAACTACCAGGGCAAGGATTATGTCACCTCTGGCATCACAGGGTACTAAAAACACATTGATCAGAGATGTGTTCTTGGATACACACATAAAGCCCAATGGCGGGCATGCACACAAAACCTCAAAGACACAAAAATTTAGGGATTCCTCTGCTTTCCTCTGTGTTTAAGCAGGGAAACTAAAACCAAGGTACAAAGTGGACTGTGATGCTGTTTAAACCTCTAGTTTCTATGTGCAAATGTTTAATACATGAGCATTTTCTAGGGTTTTAAAGAACTCAACAAAAATGTACTGTTATACAGAAATAGAGATCTACAGGTTTTAAAATGAAAACATCCACTTTTTGGATGCAAAAATGTCACCTCACTTTATCACTATAGTATTAAAATGCACACACGATTATCTGTTAAATAGTTCTCGGCCACATACACCAACACAAAACATCTGGATGGAAGTCTTGTCAAATAACCATTAAACCTAATTACACAGAAAAACACTCTGCTCCTTGTTTAATTATTAAGTTAAATATTTTTGTATGAAACATTTGGAGAAGATCTTTGCCAACAGTACTTTTTGCTTCTTAGTTGGTAGCATGTCATTCTTTCAATGCCAAGGGCATGTGTTTGAATCCCATGGAAAGCAAAATATTTTTCTTTGCTATTCTTACACTTAGTGTCTTGAATATAGGCATATTTGCTTCAAAAAGCAATATTTCCCTGCAATTAATTACCCATGTTTCCTGTAGGGAACCTCTGGAAGCCTACATCTACTTTGGTCCAGTCTATTATCAGAAACTGAAACATATGGTCCTGGATAAAATGCATGCAAGGGCACGTGGTCCAAGAGCAGTGCTCACCAGGTAAGACTGCCCCTGGAAACTTGATTTGTACTTAGTTTGTAATTATTTTGATAGATTGTTTGGAACCATGTGATTCTGATAGTGTGGGAAATTTCGATGGAAGACATAAAGGTGTATATTAGCTGATAAGACAATGTTTAAAACATAAAATATGTTGCACAAAGAGCTATATTTAGAAATTTATTGCTATATTTAAACATTCACCTATTTTAAGTAGTAAATATTAGTACTGTACGTGTCTTGTAAAGACATTTTTACTGTAATAAGCATGTTAGAGTGGAAAAAATCTTCCTGACTGGAAAAACAAGGTATGAATACAGAAAAGTGCGTAACCACAAGGTATTTTGATGATTGCACACTTAAATAAAAATAGTTGGAGATCTAAATGTTATGTAACCCAGCAGTTCCAAAACTTTTTTGGAATAGTGGTTCAGCAAGCTTTTTAAGTTGTATTAGCATTTTTAAGCTTCTTATTCGTTTGTTTTTCAATAAGTATCTTTAAATATCTCGCTCATGATCAACAACTTTTGATTAAACTATCTGTTTTAATGAACTGAGCATCCTTTACAATACAAATCATAGCCATTTTCTCCTAGTCATTCTTTTGAGGGAAATATTACTTTCTGGCATTAAAATGCATTCTTGCCACAGCACTAATGTGTAACAACCTGTTCAAAAATATCTGCTCATGTCAATCCAGACAGCCGACGGAGGGTCGTTCAAGGGACGGGGGTCTCCGTCTGGGTGAGATGGAGAGAGACTGTCTGATTGGCTACGGGGCCAGCATGCTGCTGTTGGAGCGCCTCATGATCTCCAGTGATGCTTTTGAGGTTGACGTGTGTGGCCAGTGTGGCTTGCTGGGATACTCAGGCTGGTCTGTATTACTCAGTTATTAGTGAAATGTAACTGTCATTATTTTAATAGAAATTATGACCATTTTCCATTTATTGCAGGTGTCATTACTGCAAGTCTTCATGTCACGTGTCATCTCTCCGAATCCCTTACGCTTGCAAATTACTCTTCCAGGAACTGCAGTCAATGAACATCATCCCTCGGCTAAAACTGGCACGCTATAACGAGTGAAAGTAGAAGGCAGTCAGTGGAACCAAAATATTTGTAGCTTTGTTGCGGAAAGACAGAAAACAAAGGGCTTTTCCTTTTTTGTGTGTGTTTGCAAGTTTACACATGTAAAAGACTAAATTCTGTGTTAATAGCTATTTCAGTTTTTTGGTAAACAATCATTTGAAATTAATTTGTTAACCAAAGTTAAAAAGTTAATTTACATTAAACTAATAAAGTGTAAATATGTGTGGCATCTCTTGGCAGTTCTTTCATAGTAAGAACAAACAATAGGTGGGAGGTTTTTGTGAAACATTGATTTGGTGTTTCCCATTTTCATGCCTTATCTTTTTACACTAAATTGTCCACTCTTTAAGGATTGCACCCACCCATGAAGAAGCCGGGGAAAGGTTTGATTGGGCAGAATGAACACAGACAGTTTAGCCTCTTTCTTGTAAGGGGCTCGGAGGATATGCTCTTTTGGCCTGCTGCACCTGTCGTAGCTAATGAGGGGCTTAATGAGGGTGAGACCAACAGTAAAAGGAAGTTTTTCTTCTGAGGATGCAACGATGCCCTTCCCCCTTCCAGTCAACATCGGGCATTTTTAGAACTGTAAGTAAATTAAAGTAACTGCTTGGATATTTATGAATTAATATAGTTTTTACTCTTTTCATTTGAACTTTGTAGAATGTATGCTTCAATAAGTTCCACCCTAAAATGTCAATTTTAATCTTGTGCTTACTGTATAAAACTTTGTAGTGTCTGTGATTTTTACCCATATGTTGCTGGGGAGTGATTTTTTTTTTCAAGATGAAAATCACTGTTACTGGGGAGTGTCATTGGAAAAAATAAGTAATTAATCTATATAACTCATGAGGTGTAGATCAACTTTTAATAGGGTGCTTATAATCAATATTTTAGCAATACTCATGTCCTAAAAATTTTTTACAATTGTCATCAAAAAGGTCATGCGTGTGACCTCTCTAATCTGGTGGTGCAGGTTGCATTACGTGATGCAATATTGCAGATCAAAGTATACTTTTCAGTTCAACTTCCACTTCAATTCACTGATTTGTTGCTAATCAAGTTTATAGAATTCATTTTCATAGTGTGACCGTAGCTTAAGCTTTGCAGGGCTGTGGTTCTCCAGAAATGAAATTTGACATTTTTAGCTAAAATATGTTCTGCTCAGTAGAGTTTGGT